>JAUYWV010094588.1:0-11388 GCA_032274565.1 Nematoplana nigrocapitula
TTCTTTGGGATTTTAAAACTGGAGACCTTGATCAGTTTCTTTGGGATTTTAAAACTGGAGACCTTGATCAGTTTCTTTGGGATTTTAAAACTGGAGACCTTGATCAGTTTCTTCGCGACGTTGAAAAACCAATAAAATCAATCAAATTATAGTAATATAACAACGGACCCATTATTGAATTAATGATTCAAAGTAATTTTAAACCATAGATTTCTTTTTCGTTTTTGAGGGAGCATTCTTCAAAAACGCCTACTGCAGTTCTGGAAACTCTGAAGAGAATGCAATTCGGTTTGTGTTGGCTAATGTATTTCACATCTGAATAGTTATATTTCAAATATATCTATTGTGACATACTTAGATCAGTCAAAAGTCAATTTTTTTATTTTTCTGTATCTTGATCGCCTGGCAATGATGACCAGGCATATTTTAAGCACTGTTTTTATTGCTGAACGTACTTCCATGACGTTGCAGCTGTGTTCAGTAGTAAAAACAACACATGTGTGGTACAAGCGAAAGTATTATCGCTTCATTGTGAAGACAATGAAGAGAAGAAGCTCGCAATAGAAGATGAGCCACGTTCTGCATCCGTCATACCAGTATAACCACAGAGAGCATCTAAATCAATCATCCATAACGCTTTAAATCTGATTTAATAAAGTTTTCAGCGTAACTTGACTTCACGAAAAGTTTTCGTTTGAAAAAATATTTATAACTTTTTGCGATTTTAAATCTGATTTAATATGAACTTGTTCAAGTTTTTGGAGAAATATACATTAATGCATATAATCACGAGATAATGATGTGTGTGTTTCATTGTAATTACGATTCAGTGGTTGTAGTTGACACAATTTAAACAGTTCGATGCAGTCGAGTTAATGACGCATTGTTCTTCTTCGATAGAACTGTAACAAAGGAGTCCTAATTTTTCTCGCTTATTTACCACTGAAAGAGAGAAGGGAACCTCTGGTTTCAACAAGACGGAGCACCATTTCACCAATTCGTTTGACTGTTGTCAATGTGTAATTCCAAAGACAGTGGATCGCACGCCAAGGTGACCGGAAATTAGGGTTTGTATGCTTTTTTCAAGATCGTTTTTCCTGAATTATATATTTGTCCAGATATCAAAAGGTCCAATTTTATAACAAGTAATATGAGCATGTGGTATAATGTCTATTTTTTTATTGTACACAGCTAATAGATGGGGAAGTTATCTTATTGTCATCCGAAACAATGCCGCTATATTTATTGTTTATTTCATATCTAAAGGAGAGACTCATATTATTCTACACATCCGGTTACGTAGGTATACATCTTTTTAAATTAAATATAAAAAAACATTAATTTTAAACACAATTTTCAATATATTAAATTATAGTCAAGAATATGTACATATATTGTAATGTGTAAATCACTGATAACAAGTACTATATTGTTTGCAGTTCTACATATGGTAGACAAACACAGTAATAATAAGTTAATAAGTTGTTCGAAATTTCACAAAATAGTTGGTAGCAAAACATTTTGGGGTTTTGGTGTCACCCTCAAACGTTTTTCTATTTAATTCGTTCAACTCCACCTCATCAGCAAAACAAAACAACCAACTGATAACAAAAGCACAATACCTACTTGAAGAAATGAACAACAACAAAAAATTCATAGACCTGGTATGGGTTTCTAGCCACTGTGGGTTGAAAGGCAACAAAGAAGCGGATAAGATTGTTAATGAAGCTGCCAAACTCAGCCAAGAAGAGGTTGAATGAGGCTGAATAAGGAACAGTGGAAGAAAGAATGGAAACATGAGAGAAGTAAGAAGATATATGGAGGAGGAGGAGTCAAATATGAAAAAGATTGGGACAAGACCGATGTGAAAAGCAACCCTATTGGAATGGTTTCTAATTTCGCGCGGACGCTGCGCCGTGCCACGCCACTTCCTCTGGCGCGCCCTGCGCCGCCGATTTTTTTCTTCTTTTGCTAGCGCGCCGCGCCGGACGGCGTCCACGCCAGGAGCAACCATTCCAATAGGGAAAAGCAACAGAAGTTTTAGAATAGGACATTCGGCCGAACTTGGAAGCAACAGAAAAAGAATTGAACTGAAGAAAGACGACCTATGCAGATGGTGTGAAGACGAGAGTGGAGACACAGAACATATCCACCTTATAGGTGCCCCAAGAATGAGTTATTCAGGTGAAAGAACAATATCAACAGCGAGGCAGACTTGTGCAGGTTCCCTAAAAAGATCCTGGGACTGTGGAAGACATTCAATAAAAAAACCCACCCCAATCCTGTCGCTTAACAACAACAACAACCTCATCAGCAATTCTTTTAGTAGCTTTCTAACTTCTGACAGCAGTCTCAGGTACCAGGAAGGCTTACAATGCGAAGAATGAGAAGAGGACGAGTATAATAATTATTACTTTGACAGAGACCAATCATAATTATAATTATTATATATGTTTCGAAATATAAAATAAGTAATTTTTTTCTGTATATCTAAGATATTAGGTGAAAATGGTAATCAATGCAGTTATTTCGATTTAAGAGGGATTTTTAATCATTTCTAATTACAAAACAATAGAATGCATTTTTTCGCATTGAAGGAGAAAAAAAGACATCAAACATTATAAGAAAGAGTAATTTAATTTACTGCTAAACAGTAATGAAGGCTGCATTAGATATGAAAATTTTATCCAATGCAAAATGAGCAGAAAAGCAGCTCTTGGCTTTCTGGATAAACTGGCACATACATAGTGTCTCCAATACAAGCAGTGCTCACACTGCACCCACCCTACTATATGCTGTCCTTATCTTGAAGGCCATGATACCACAATCTGCTCACTTGTTGAAGTGCACTGGATCCAATGACATCCTTCTTAGTGTGCACTGAAGAATTTTTCCAGGCATCATTGTATAAGTAAGACATCAACCTCCAGAAAAACAAATCGACTTTTCATTATCTGAAAAGACATCATTTCCTCACTCAGATCGCCTCTTTCAATTTTCTGTCTGCCCAAAAGGATTTCTTTCATATCGATGATTAAGATCCACTGCAGCCCCATTATCCCTTTTAGTAGGCATTGTGAACTTCTCAAAAGCCTTGACCTTGGTGAATGATCAAACAACCAACTACAGGGAACCTGAGGACAACCCTTTAACTTGGCAACTGGAGGTAACTTCAAAAGTCTTTCCAGAGGTCATGAGGTGCGGATTTCTCATTCTTAAAAACTGCAGAGTAGGCGAGGATTCAGAAGCTGCGGAAGAGGGGGTAGGAAAAGTGATGTTTCCAGTGTGGGAAGGTGTGACAGAAGCAGAGATATCCGCAAATGGAGATGCAGGTACAGCACATTTGAGATCATTCATCCAATTGCCATTGAGAACACCTCTCTCTATCTTTTGCAGATGTGATAACCAGTGGGAACTGACTAAGGCTTGCAGTCAGTAAGACTAGCTATCCATGATCACATCCCCTCTGCAACATGTATAGAAAAACAAAAACATCTTAAGCTTATACATTGGCTCACCAATAGCAAGAAGAGAATTAATGAGTTCTAAAACAGTATATGATATATGCATATTACACACAGTTCAAAGTGAATATAAACCAAGAAAGTAAACCACATTGTATTGGTTTGTTGTGTGTAAAGCCTCTATTGTGATTAATATCTGCTTATTCTTGTTATAGCACTCAGAGTGGATTTATGTATATTGATTTTTTGTTGATATATGAAGGGTTATTTGGACTTCTGCTGCCTGCATTATTTATGTGGAACTGACTAAGTTTTGTTGTTTCTTCATTTTAATCTTTGCTGTGTCTGCTGCAGCTATATATCAGATTCAGGTATAGTAGTCTAATTTAAACAAAAATATATGAATACTTTTCTTTTCAACCATTTATGTCAATATACAATACATATTAATTGATTTTAAGTCAATATGGAAAAATAACTTTTTCGGATATGTATATATGACTTTTCTACAACTAAATTATACTCAGTATTATAGAGCGTATTTTATTTTCATTGCATACCAATTATTATAGTATATGGTATATCAGAAAATAACTTTATAGCTATTTAGATTGTTTAAAACTATATATTGGAGTACAAAATGATTCTTTAGCAAAATAATTTTTGATAATTTTTTAATATATTGAAAAATAATTTTAGCAAAATAATTTTTTATTCATCAAAATTTTTGACAATTGAATTTATAATTAATAATATATATTTATGGTAATATTACATATGCTTGTGTTATTGTATTTATATATTAGTTTAATATTGAAATGTTTTACTAATACCTATATATTACCTTTATATTTTTAGTTAGAAAACTGATATATGCCTATTAATATAGAAGGATAGAAAATCAGTGTTTTAAAAAGAATCGATCCATTTATTTTGGATAGTGCATTTAACATAAAAAATATATTTTTGCCATATATTAGATTTATTTTGAAATGTAACTTAAACATTATATTATATATAATTTTCATACTATTTATTTTAGATAGATAGAAAATAACATATATAAAAAGACAAACATAACCTTAAACATAAAACACAATAGAAAATATTATAATAGTGTAATAAGCTTTTTCTTTTTACATAAGGTTATTCTTTATCTATTTGGATAGATAAAAAATTATGTAATATTATGCTTAAGTTGACTTTCTTTTATTTAGAAATAAATCTACAAATCTTATATAGTAAAAATGTATTTTTATAATAAAATGCATAGTCTAAATTGATTGATTTTCTATTTGTCTAGATGGTTTTATAAATTCTCTTAATGTGCTATCTGTCAACAATATGGCTAAAAATTAATAATAGTCATAAAAATTAATATTTATAAGGCAAGTTGCCTATCTAAAAAATTATAGTAATATAAAAAATAATTAATACATAAAAAATTCTATTTTGATTTATTTAGCTTTGTTGCTCTTTAGTATTTAAAAAAAAATATTCTAAATATGATTTTTATATTATATATGATATAAATAACTTATAAGTTAGCTTTAGGTGAGATTGTGAGATGTAATTAGCCCAGACTAGACTAGAACCATACACATTACTTTTAATTTTATTGAAGCTTTAATGAAAATTAATTTTCAAGGCATAAATATTTAGAGATAGAAATAGATTCTCAGCTATTACATTTTTAAGAGAAAATATAATAAATAAAATAAAATAATTTATTAAATAGATTAAAATATTAACTTAAGTTATAGGTACTTAGGTATTGATTTTTATTTGTAGAAAAAATGGTATTTTGTCAAAAATATGTAACTTTAAATATATTTTCAATACCATAATTAACTACCTTTTATATTACTTATTTTTAGACATTTACACAGTACAGAATGATATCTTTTAAATAATATTACAGTTATACTATAAAGTTTCATATATCTATATCAAAATATATTATAAATATAACACTATTTATAATAATTTCACATATACTACCTTACATAAATAAAAGGTAGATTTAAAACAATAAACAAGATTTAAAACAATAAACAGTCTCTTCATTATTAACCTGTGGGACTATAATTTTTACATAACTTATATAACACTTTGGAGAATAGATCTAGATAGCTGTTTATTGATTTTTTTATAACTTTTTACAAATTTTAGTTGACAGATGAATGTTATAGACTATTCTGACCTAAATTGCATGCTGATTTCAATAGTGTATAGCTTTAAGAGCTCCTGGTAGAGCTAGGTACATAAAATTTAAACTTTAGGCAAATTCACAGAAATTAAGAAATTAAAAAATCATGATTTTTAAATGTTTTTATCTACTTTATCAAATTTTCTTCATGATAGATTTATAGAGCCAACTAATTGTAACATATAGAAATTTAAATCATCAAATTTGGTTAAGTAGAACTTGTGTTATGCAAAAATTAATATTTTTTAAATTTTCTTAAAATTGGCCAATAATGCAAGCTTAATAGTCCTATTCTACCTGTGGGAGGGGCAAATCGGCCTGCACTTTTTTATTTTTACTAGCATTTTTTAAATACAAGACGCAGCAACATGATGTTTAGGGACTTTTCATATTATTATGTTCTGCAACTTTTAAAACTATTTTTAAGAAATTTTGTTAAGATACTAGTTTAAATAAACATATTTGTATCTTTTGGATAATTTTTGGATACCAAAATTCAGAATAATAAAAACATAATAATACTAATAGATATTTATAGATTTATAAATATATAATAGTACTAGAAATAAATAGGGCATATTAATTAGAATATATACAAGATAAAATGAATATTTCGGACGTAAAAATAAAACAAATTTATAAGATTAGGAGGTATCAATTATGAAATGACAGCACAATAATAGATGAATGTCACTTGCTAAAGTTAGAATGGTAAGACAACTTTGTCATCAAACTGATGCAACTACCTTATGTTTGTACACTTAGGTTAGGATAGTCACTATTAACAATCATATCCCACATATAAAATTTCAAGACTATCTAAACAGGGGAGCGAAATATAAGGTGCAGGCCTATTCGCCCATGCCCACCCCCGGTCTCTGAGTGTATCAAACAGCCCAGGTAGGATAGGGTTAAACTAAGGAGCCCAACTCTAATGATAAATTGCCATTGAAATTAGAGGGCACAATTTTGTCAAAAAATCTAACTTAAATTTTAAAGATTAATAACTTTTGTTTTATATAACCAATGGCAATATTGATAAAATAAAAAGGAAAATTATCAGTAAAGTAAAATCTATCATTTTATATTGATTTACTAGACTCCAGAGTAAACTGAAAAAAGGACCTAGTCCTAAGTACCTATAAGTTACTGAGATTGATATTTATTGATTTAATTTGATACTATAAATATATAATAGTTAAATAGTAAATATAAAAATACATAGTGACAGCTATTTGGAAATGAGGTTTTTACTTATTGGTTGAGCATGACTTTTAAATAAAAGGCTACTTATACTAAATTTTAGTTAAAGTAAGTTATATTTATAGTAATTAGTAACTTTATTATTATGAGCTAATAACTGAGTTTATCATTAATTACTATCTACTAGCTATATATTTAATATAATTATAATATTAAATATTTAAAAAATTCTGCTAAAAATTTTAATTTTTTTTGATAATTAAAGTTAGATATTATTATGGTCGTATAACAAACCATATAAAAATGACCTTGTAAGGATATCATTAGACTTTTGTGGGAAGAAATGTTAGTGTAAATATTGCTTGAGTGAAGGCTGAAGCTGTATCTGACTATATGCATTTGTTTAATTGTCTCCATTTGTTGAAAAACACTGGTTTACATACGCTAACATTTCTTTCCCTTCAAGGTCATTCTTATACGGTTGTATAAACAGTTGGTTTCAGAAGTGGTTTGTAAACTGCATGAGCACCAAATGTATATTACTATTAGTTGGATTGATTTTGTAATAAATTTATATTTATAATTATATCAGAATCAGTCGTCAGAGAATTTGGTATATTTACAAGACATTTAACTTGCTAATGTATACTATAGTGCAATTTTACCAAATGCCTCTAATATGAAGTCTTTGGCCGAAAGAAATACCATTTCTATACTATACTACTTTTTCTTCTTATATTTTCTGTTAATGATGTCATTTCCTAAGAAGCTGTATTTTGGCATCTGCAATAACTTTTTACTAACATTTATATATATAGTCGTACAATGAAGTTGGGATCAGATGATCAGATGAATAATATAATCTTAATTATTCCCTCTAGCTCGATCGAAAAAGCAATTCCAAATTCGTCGGTCAAGCAAATTTATGTATGGAGATAAACAAATAAAATTAAGTCGGACAAACAACTTAGGAATAATTGGTTGAAGTCAAACTTTTTCTTTGAGTAATCATACGATTTAATGCTTTGAAAATTATATCATAAAAGTAAATGCATTGATTTGTACACTTACTTTACAATCGGTGCATGTGATACAGGTACCAGCAAAGAAGTAAAGATATATTCACCACACAGAACTAGCTGTAAGTAATAAGATTAGAAAAAATATAATGTTTCTGGTGATGTTATGTGTATAGCAATCATAAAAACGCGAGTTCGCTTCCGGAGTTCAACAAGGACCTTGGCCTCCGCACAATTTCGTCCTGTGGGATCGACTCTGTGGCCACAAGCTGTGACCTCACTTCCACTGGTAAGCTCCTCATAAATGCACATTTCAGCCACCGTGCAACTGTTGTTGCACTGGTGTGGTCAGCGAGTCTTCTTAGGTCTGAGAGATACACGACTTTCCGGATCCATTCGACACCGCCTGTGCAACGTGTGGCTCTCCAGAAACCGTCCCCATATCCTAATCGATTGCCCCAGGTGGACTACCACCAGGCTCAGGGCCTTTGGCGGCCCAAACGTCGACCCAACCACCATCCAGGATGAACCCATTTGTTCTCTCCGTTTCCTGATGGAGATCGGTCGCATCTGAACGGCCGCCTAGTGAGAAGAAGAAGAAGAAGAAATGGTATCATATCACCAAATTTTATATGAGACATGGTTCTAAAGCCGCGATAGCTTATAATTCAGAACAAAACAACTTGTAATTCTGTTCAAGACAGCTTCAACACACTATTCGTTTATTTACAATAAGAGCATATATTTACGATACAGAACTCTGTCAATGAACCCAGCAGCGCTAATCAGCTCCTCTTGACAGACTTTTATATTTGTCGCTCTGGGCGCGCACTTGGCAATGGTGGTAATGCTGGTTTAGTCGCGCCACGTCTAGTAGTCAAACTCACTTCGCCCATTAGGGCATAGGTGCCAGAGCCAGGGCGACCGGGGTGGGGGGGGGGGGGTGGCCCTCCAGGTTACGAGGTGGGGCCCCGAATATATCTTCCCCCCCTCCTCCCCGATATTAGACTATAAAAACACTCAATTCACGACTTGCCACCCGTAGGGCGGCGTTTTAACTATGTGGTAATAATTGAAGGTTATGTGTGAAGTGGCTTTTATTTGGACCCCCCCCAGGTTGTACCTCGCTTTGGCGCCACTGTAGGGGTAGGTCCAGGTCTTCGTTTCAGCTGTCCATAACAAGTTTTTGAGATTACAATTCTTTTGTATACCGTACAGAATCCAAACCAAACGTTCTCCTGCCTCGTTCTTTTCGTCAAGTCCGTCTTTTCCTGTCACCCTATATATGTGCTGTTTCTTCCTGCTTTTGACACTAGTCATCC
The DNA here is from genome assembly GCA_032274565.1 of Nematoplana nigrocapitula. NCBI lineage: Eukaryota > Metazoa > Platyhelminthes > Proseriata > Nematoplanidae > Nematoplana > Nematoplana nigrocapitula. The sequence goes on from JAUYWV010094588.1 coordinate 9,218, forward strand.
TACTATGAGTTCTAGTCTTCCATTAGTACCAATATATCACCTTTAGATGTATTGTCAAGTACATGTTGAATATGGTCATAGAATTCTTCGATTACATCATCTTCTGCTTCAGTCGTGGGTGCACAAATTTGGATTAATGTTAAATTGACTAATTCAGCTTGAATTCGAATTGAAATCAGTCGATATTATCATTGGTTGTAACCTAGCACTGTATTCGACACACGTTTTGTACAAATGAATGCAGCTCCATTCCTACGTAGATTTCGGTGTCCGCATTAACAAACCATGTGATCTTCATCTTTCAATTTTATCTTGCTGACTCCATTCGGACAATTTCTAATTTCACTATTTTAAGTTATAAATACATTCATACTTCTTACAGTACATTCCATGTATCAATTTTTCTTTGATTATGTACTGTAAGCGAATGCGATTTCTTTCTTTGACAACAATAGCAGTTGAACTGTCTCCCGTTATGGTTTGGTTCAACTGCGTCATTTTAGTCAGGTGTAGGGGAGACCGAGGCAAAATGGAACGTCGGGGAAAAGGAACAGATCAATATTTCTATGTTATAAGTTGTTTTAATATAACATTTTTGTTTTACAACATTAATAAATGCAAGTACGAAGAAAGGGTGTTGAATTAGAATTATTTATAGAGTGCAAGCAATTTTTATCGAAAAGTATGTGTTTTTTATGTTTTGTCATTTAACTATATCTTTTTATTCATTGTTATCGATCGATGACGTGGCACACGCTCATTGGCCCAAATCTAGATCAAGTTCAAGGTCAACTCGAGGTCCTTAGTAAGCACAAGAGTCGGTCGTTTCTGGCGTTAAAGGCTGCCAAAGTCAAACTTTTCTAACACCCTGGAGGCTAAACAGACCAACTTTTGCATTTCGTAAATTGTTCTTTGCGAACTGGATGATTATGGACCCGTTTTTCAGTATAATCTATTTATGTTTATTTATTATAAGTAATGAATTTTTAGACTTTTCTGTAAACCACCAGAAAACTCTATCCGGTCATCCTATTTTCCCCTCAAATTTGTGCTCGGACATGTTCTTAGTTACTAATTTGTTATGGCCCATATATTAATTTACCTATCCATTGTACTATCACTGCCGACAATTAACTTTCCGATTCCCATTGATTTTCGAATAAACGCTTTGTCGTTGCTGTCTCTCCGTCCATTCGAGCGTTTCTAACATGGCGAATAGTTCTCAATAACATCAGAGCGGATTGGAGAACCATGCGATTTTTCGAGAGCATGTACAATACTTTAGGACAAAAGAAGTGGTACGAATATATGCAAAACCATACTTCCGAAGCCACAACCATTAGAAGAGGTGTACAACAGGGATGTATCTTATACCAGAATTTCTAATATCTACGCAATAATTATGAAAGAAAGCATAGCAAACACCAGGGAAGGTCTTACAGTTGGAAACCAGTTGATAAGGCTAAGCTAGTGTCAACAAAGGCAGAACTACAACATAGTATGACGAATGTGTTGGACATGGTGTTCGAATTGTTTAGCACGCAGATAAATTTAAGGAAGATACGGAGATCTTCAGAAAGGTAGACGAACAACATGACGATAAAAAGCAAGTGGTTGGAACATATACGCCAAGAAATATAGATGTTTGGGAAGCGTGTGACAGAAAATGAGAACTTTCAGGAAGATATAAGTACAAGAATAGCGTTATTTAAGGATGCCTTCAGTAGGAAAAAGTTGTTTCTGTTCAAGAAAAAGAAGCTAAGGAAGATTCTGATTTAAAGCTTGGCTCCAAAACCTGTACTCTATGGAAGGCTGACATCAAGAGATTGGAAAGCTATATGAGATGTGTCTACTGTAGATTAAGAAGGATTGAAAAGACATGGTGGAAGACGAAGAAGTGCTAAAGTAAATACCATTCCGAAGAGACACAGGGGAGATAGCTCTGTCATGTACTCCGTCACGCCAGTAAACAGAAGCTGGGGCTAGAGGATCTGACGGAGGGTAAACGGATAAGAAGACGCACAATAAAATGGCAGCTGTTGCACGAGGTAAAAGGTGGTCGTTCTCATCTATGATCATGAATCCGAGAAAATGGTCGACATTGGAAATTTAAAATAAAATAAAACAGTAAACAACCCAATTTCATCATCCCGCTAGGGCTAAAGTTTGGA
>JAUYWV010094599.1:0-22904 GCA_032274565.1 Nematoplana nigrocapitula
CCGCCCCCCCCCCCCCGGGACCTGGCTGCGTTAAATAGCCCCGTATGGATAGGGTTAAACGAGGGTCTGAAATTCCTAACGACACTGGCCTCCTTAACAGCTAGCTCAAACTCAGGACGACTACGCTCCAGGATGGTATAAACCAATATTGTTAAATTTGTTCTGTCATGCAACACAATCTACGAGGTGAGTGTGCCGCTTGGTGTGACCAATGTGGATCGTGGCCATCTTCGGGGTTTGGCTAGTTGTTGTTTGAATAAGACGCCACCTTAGTTCAAATACCTCTAACACACAGTGAGGGATATGAAACAACTTGGAAACAACACCACATCTGTGGCTTCCGCGAGCTTTTTATTCCGCTGTTATTTAGGACGAACAGAAGAAATGGAAATAAATTGTGCCTCTCTGTTACAGTATATACTGAATAGTTTTGCCTATAGAACTTTTATCCTTTCTGACTTCCTTTTAAAGTTGTTTGAAAATTTTCAATTTTTCTTTCTACAATATACTATAACGTGAAATTTAAATGAAACATTTCCAGACTTATGTTCCGTTGACAAAAATGTTCAGTACACTAAACTCTACAAAATAGTTTCACTCCAAGGAGCATCATTTGCGTGAATGCTGGTGAAGTTGCATCACTAGAGGTCAAAAGTCACTCGACAATGGCCAAGGGTTATTGAATGCCGACGCGCTAACTAAAAGAGTCGACCGCTTTTTAAGTTAGAGCTTGCTTATTGAGAGAGAACGTATTCAACGTTCTTATGTTCTACCGCGTTTATCACGGAAACGCGACATAATTCGCTTTTTTATATAGAGGCATATTCAAGCAAGAAATTTCAAAGTTTTTGAAGCCAGTGAATTTAGACAGGGAACACTTCCCTCAAAGACCGACGTTTACCTGTGAACATAGAGATTTTTAAAATTTATATTTATATGCCTGTAAAGCTTCAATAACCATTATATCTTTCTAATCAATTATTTATTTATGGCGTTTTCCTGCGGACTTTTGAGTATTCGTTTGAATTTGATCTCTCTTCAAAATGTCTGAATTTACGTGTTTTGCTTTTCCTTCTTGAATTTCAAATCAACAATAGCTTTATTTTGGTTTCCACTTATTGAGTTTTCCGTTTAGAATTATGGACCTTTGATTTTATATCACTCGTTTCATTAACAGTGTCGATGTTGTCTACCCTTCATATGGAATCCGTTTACAGGACATGTTTTATCTGTTTGCTGCTTTCTGACCTTGTGCTTGCAGTTTTTTTATAAAATACTCTCTAATTGAATCTAAACAAACTTTTACTTTGGTCATTGCATCGTATATAATATAACATTTCATCGACTGTGCAACACATTTCGTCAGCGCTAATGCAGTATACCCACCAGCCGTATAACCGTATATTGACACACCAACCGTATATTGCCATTTACCGTCCTGAATAACCGTAGATCGATACCATCAAAGTTATACTGGTGAATATTGTATTAGCATATTTAAACAGTTGTAATATTATCGCGTGAGTGTTTGTGAAGACTGTTTAGTACATGTTTGTCTTTGTCAATGTGACACAGCTGTATCTCATTATATGCTTTTGATTTGTTTAAATATCCTAACATTTTACCCGATGGTATCGATCTACGGTAATACGGTTGGTCATACGGCTGGTGCGCATAATGCATTAGCGCCATTTCGTCTTTCTGCTAAAGTCATTACTTTTCTTTAATGTCTCTCGAAGGCCATGTCCTTTGAAGTAGAAAATCGTTGATAGATGTTTATCTGTCCTCAGGTCAGGATCAGGTGCTCTATTATAGAACAAGCAATCACCATCTGCCACCGACGATCAGAGTACACTAAAAACCTTCTTCATTGTATTACAAAATTATTTTTAGAGTTGTCAATTAAAAGCAAAAGAAATGTTTATCGAAAGATGTCTCATTTCCTCAGTTATTCTCTCGCAAATTCTGACGCCATATTTCTTTTAATCTATTTTTTAAAGTTTAACACTTCTTACATCTGGAGCAGCTGACTAGGTTGATCTGAGGATTTTTGGAAGCAAATCTAGTCAGCTGAAATAACCTACCACTATTGGATAGAAAGCTGTTGCTATTGAATAAATATATAACATACTCGTATTGAAAACGTTCTCTATTGGTCGATTAATCAATAACACTCTTTTAAATAACATGAAAGAAAAGGGCATGTTAAAGATGAGAAATTCCTCTCGCCAGTCTTGATCGTATTACATAGAGGAGTCATTTACGTGGAAGGAGAAATCCGACACTACATCATATAGAGAGCGCATCATAGCCCTTTACACGAGTATGATTTTCCTGCGCCCATGAAGCCTCCTTCTCGTGGCGGGGGTGTCCTTCTCCAGGCAAAGTGCTGTATTCCCTGCAGGACCTCCTATGCTTGATTGCTTCTTCTTCGCTCTCCCTCTATATCTCTCTTCATCCCACTCTCCTCTCTTTCTCTCACTTTCCCCCTATCATTCCCACTCTCTCCCATCTTTACTTTTCTGTCTTTCTTTCTATTTCATTCTCTCTCCTTTCTTTCCCTCTTTTTCTTTTTCTTTCTTCTCTCTTTTGATATATTTATTTTTCCTTTTCTATCTGTCTTTCTCTTTCTTTCCTCCCTCTCTCACAATCGCTTTAACATAATCTACCTCTCTCTTCTGTTCTCTTTATCTTTCTTCACTCTCTTCTCTTCTCTGTTCCTTTCCTCTCCCTCTTTTTCTTTGCTTATCTTTGCTTTCTTAATTTCCTCTCTTTCTCTTTTTCTCTAACTCTCTCTTCTTTTATTTTATGTGTTTCATCCTCTATCTCTTTCTCTCTCTCTATACACTCTTTTTACTCTCTCTCCTTTCTATCTCTATTTTTCTTTCTTCTCTCTTTCCTTTTCTATCTGTCTTTCTCTTTCTTTCCTCCCTCTCTCACAATCGTTTTAAAACTCTCTCTCTCTTTCTCTTTTCTGTTCTCCTCCGCTTTCTTTACTCTCTTCATTCTCTTTTTTGCTTATCTCCCTCTTTCTCAATTTCACCTCTTTTTCCTTTTGTTTTTTCTCTTTCTATCTCTCATTCCTCCGGGATTTAGGATCGCTGCCCCATCATCTTAACCGGGAATTGGAACAACAACATTATGCCTTGTCTATACGAAATAGTTCAGAAATCAATCCAATAGATTTAGAGGGTATGATATCAGTGTTATCAACGAATATCCATGCAGCAGCTGAAGTATCATGTATAGGAAAGGAATACCTAGTGTATACGTGTATTCAGCCCCGACAAATACTGTACATTCCATTAAAAAATCTTTGTGCAATTTTCCTACATATCCTTCGTTAATTAACCATCCATAAGTCTAAACGTTTTTACGCGGAAGCCTATAGCTCATGGTATGCGGTTTATAATGCACTTCTGTTCGACCAGATGAGAACTATTTTTCGCCATACAAATGCGCACTTCACAGCCAGACAAAACACTAAGCAATGTAAATAGTACTTGTAGCGGTACAAAAACCTTAAACACGAGAGGGAAAAGTTCAGCAAAGTCATTATGCAGTATGCACGTGTAAGTAGTCGTACAAGTAGGTGCGGGAATCAGATGTACTGTACGAAGACGGTGCAAAATAAATGCTGGAAGTTTGCGGCTTGCTATAGTCGCCACCAGACTGGCTGCTTACTTGTTAGCGATAACGATGTCTGGCGTCCAGATGATACTGGCCGGAATGTGCAGACTTTCTGTTCCGTTGTACTCCTCGGGATCCCACACCAAATACTCGTCGAACCACCTCTGTAAAAAAGATAAGCAACCACCAGTTATATAATTTACTATCTGTGAGGAGGGTCTGTGACCGGCGTATGGACAAGATGATACACCCTATATGTATGTATATGTAGCAGATATGCTTATGTAAACTTTGACATATTCCCTAGTTCAATTCTATATAATAAACCAAATAAATTGGAATGCCTAATTCAATATTTATGATTTGTTTCATATTTTAACGTTTCAAAATTAAATAAGAACGTTAAGAGGTTCAATTTGATGTTGCCGATTCGGGATATTAGAAGTCATTAAAATGGAGGATGCGGGCTTGGCAATAACGGTCGCAATCGGGGATGAAATGGGTGGGATCTTCGGTTACACCACACGTGTCGCCTAAGCTGGTGGGGTGCTTCTGCCATCGGTACATGGTGTACCGAAGGAACGGACAGTGGTTCGTCCGGAGTTGATGGAGGGCCGCCTTTTCACCCTTGGACCAGTTTGTACTGTACTGTCTTTGCGATTGTGTTTCTTTGTCGGCAGATTTGTCCAAACCATTGCAGCTTACGTTTATTCGGTGTTGTTAATAATGGGTCATATTCTCCCATCTTTCTTCCACGATGAAGGCGTTCGTTCTGTGAGATGCGTATGATTAGGCGTCGAAAGCAGCGCATGGATTTTCATTTCGAAACATTTATTATTGCCCATGTTTCACAACCGCATAGTGCAGCTGTAATTACTATCAACCGTAGAAGTCGAACTTCTGTTCCTGTTGTTACTTTCTGTTTTTCCATATTTCATTAAGCCAGGCAAGTGATCCAGTCGCGATCGCTATTCTAGAATTGATCTCCTGTTCAGAAGTTCCATCTTTTGTGATACTTGATCCAACATATTTGAATTGATTTACCTTCTCCAGGTTTTCGTCTCTTATCTGAATTGGGTGTTGCACAATGTTCTCATTCCCTCCAGTGTTTGAGAGTCTTGCTTTTCTCAAAGCGGATCTCCATTCCGAATCTTCTTGATGTTTCCATCAGTTCTTCGAGCTCTTCTGGTGTGTCTGCGATGAAGTCTATATATCATTTGTAAAACACAGATTACAAATATTGTATCTGAAAAGATATCGAATAGGAACGGTGAAAGAAAACATCCCTGCCTCACTCCAACGCTTGTCTTGAACCATTCGCTGATTGTGTCACCTGCTCGGACCGTGCTCTCTGCTTCTTCGTATAATGACTGAATTATTTCAATTAGCTCTAAGTTTGATTAATCATTTTTGAAAGAAAAAGTGCCCATATATTTGAATGTCAGATAAAGAAAAGACATTACAAAATTTAATGTGAATCAGAAAGAGGACCTTTTAAAGTAATGCAAAACAGTTATATTCGACCAGTTTCGGTTGGATACTCACAACCATAAATGGAAGATAATGTCGCACGGTTGCTAGGTAAGAGAAATTCTAGGAAAAACAATTAAAGCACATTTGTGCAACCCAATTTAATTCTCCAGTGCTGGCACCCGATATCATGTAGAGAGGCATGGTTTGCATATTCAGTATTAATACGTTCGACTAATCGCTGACTCAAAGTGGTTGGTAAATTGACAACTATAGCAATGGAAAAAATAAGTTTGAAATACTGGACAATATTTTCCTTGCCCTTCAAGCAGTGAGATATTGCCAATAGTTCCTAATTTGCTACATAGCGATACTTAATATTCCAATGTATAAAAATTAAAAATTTTTTTGAAGTCTATTAAAAGAATCTTTTTATCCCAGTCGGATAAATGATGAAATGGGACAAAGTCACAGACTGAGTTGTTTGAATTCATGTCGTGTCTGATTGTTTGTTTGGTACGCAGCTATGTATCTATTATGTTCGTTTCGATACTCCTCCGAAAACACTGGAACGAACTTTTTGAGAATTTGCACACTCAGACAGAAGACACCTCTGAGTTCAGTAAATGTCTACTTCTAATACCTGACGTATTTGTGCAAAATATAAAATGCTTAATTACCCGCGTAATGTAAAGTAATTGAGGAGCCTCCTATTGTAAATCAGGAAATCAGTGACCGACAACAAATTCCATAACTGCAGATAATTCTGTCTTCTTTCAGTGGATATAAAATTGTATGAATATATTGAACAGGTGCTGTTCGCGCGCAAATTTTAAATTTATCAAAATAATTGTAAGAAAAATGTCATGTGCAATGCCAGACTATTGAAACTAAAACATTTCTCATTAAAGATTGTTTGAATGATATAAAAATTCCGCAAATGCGATCGTTTAGACAATAGTTTCCTCTGATGGAAAAGAATTATCACTGTATTTGCGAGTGCTCAATTTGTAGTTTCTTTATGTGTATTTGCGTATAGAACGTCACCTGGTGTGCTTATGTCGCAGTTTTTCACTCTATAATGTACAGTATATTCTTTAGCCAGATGACTACATGTACTGTCGTTTCTTGAGTTTTCGTCAAAAACTAGAGCATATTTCTAGTTTTCGTATGATACCAAACAGAGCCATATACGTGGTGCAAGGCCAGATTTAAAAATTGAAATATATTGGCAAACTTAAAACGCCTCCCATAAAAGTCATAATTTATGGAACACCCGGTGTATCTATATAAATAAGCGAGATGTAAGTGGGTGTATGTATCTGTGAGAACGCTTTCACGCTATGACCGTGTGACCAAATTGTTTGAAGTTTCGTGTATAGCTGCGCATTTACAGTTCCGAGGACATAGGCCAGGTTTTGTAATTAATACACATGTATTTAAAACCAGGTAAAAACAAGCAATCTTTTAAAAAAACATACTACGATTTTATTCTACTACTAATAAATTTGAGAGTAGTATACCTCGGAATTTATAAGTAAAATAAAACCGTAGTATTTTTTAAAGTACCGCATGTTGTTTCCTGATATTTTATTTCCTTATGTATCCCCCGATCGAAGCCGGGTACCTCCGCTAGCTGTATCTTTTTTTACCTGTCTATAACGATGAATGATGTTATGTGTTCCTTCCTTCCAGATTTTGGTTTGGTAATCGATTTTTTATCTACTGTATATGTGTGTATGTTTTTGTTGGTCTGTGTGTCTGGACAAAAATGTCATAAAATAGCATGATTGTTTTTCAACTGATTCCAACTACTGGAATATATACAGTCTCGTATGCAATTATTCTCGTCTAGCTCAACTTTCGAGTTCATTAGATTTGTATAAAATTAATAGCGATCTATCCTACATTTCTACAGTATATATTAAACATTTATCTTTGCAAGACATTCTGAACTTCTCACAAAATGAAGATAGACAATTTCAAAAGAGCAAGGCGGATGCCTGTGGAGAACAGCGAAGATGTCAATAATTGACTCAATTAAGTAGAAAAGGAATGAAATCCTGAACTCTTTACCTTCAAAGGAACCGAATTAATTGCTTCCTTAACATAACAAATCACATTTGATAAAATTTGTGTTAATCAGATTTTTAAAAAATAAATGCAGGAACCTACAAATTGAGAATATTTGCAACTGTGATGTTCCGGTTTGGTTAACATCGATCTATTTACGCTTGCACCAATAAATATTTACTTTGTGAAATTGGGTAGTTTGAAACAATTACTATATATTTGAAATGTATAGTCTGAATGAAATATACTGTAGATCGGGTCACTATACAGACCATATCCAGACATACAATATACTCTACATAGTACATATGAAATTTGTTTTGACTAATTGCAATACAACTGAAAACGGATTTACAACAGAATGCTGAAAGAATATCGATTCATTTTGGGGGCAAGCAAAGCTGAGCTATTTTAAAGAATATTGGGACAGAAGTTAGCAGAAAAAATATAATGGAGACAATCATGAGGCAGAGTTCAACTACTATATATTGTTGTAAATGTTTTATAGACAATCGCCAATTTCGTTGAGTTGATATGAGGATAGTCACCATACACCTTCGTACGTATAAATAGTGAAATATAGTTTTCTTCACTGATGGGCTAAATATCGAATATTTGGTTCTGAATTAATGACAATAATTCTAACTGAAGGCGTTATTGGCCAAGAGCTGAATTATATAACAAACACACAATATGTTATCGAAAACAGTGTACTCTTATTCTGATCCCTGTGGGGGGAGATGAATTCCACAGAAATCCCACGTGCTGCAGTCTGATTGGCTGCTATTAATAGAACTGTGACGTACTCGAGTCTGATTGGCTCCGTGACGTCATGGGAATTTCCAAATCTATTTTTAGGTGGGATAGAGGCTGCCAAAGTTCAACTACTTGCACAACCAAAAATCGTAGCACTTTTCTAGAGGGAAGCCAATTCGATAGGGCCGCCCTCAAGTAGTCGCCTTCTCGTGGCAGGGGTGTCCAGCTCCGGCAGGCAAAGTACTGCATTCTCGGGGACCTCCTACGTTGTCTCTCTCGCGTCTTTCTTTCTTCTCTCTTATGTCGTCTTTCTTTTTTATTTTATTTTTCAGCTTTCTCTTTCTTCTTTTCTCTATCCTTTCTTATCTCTCCCTATTTTGTCTCTCTTTTATTTCTCATTCTGACTTTCCTCCGGGAGTTTGGTGTGCTGACACATCCTCTCGACAGGGAATTACAACAACATGGAGTATTGAAAACATCTTTCAGATTGTAATTGAATGGGTTTGTAAATACCTGCACAGTCTAACCCTCACCTCACTTGATCACCTTCTCTTGGGGACAATCGTGTAACCTCCAGTGCCTCTATGCACACGGTGTCCTGTGGACCACCCTGAGTGGTCGTGCGCATACACGAGGATTCGGGACATCTTGATTAGACTTGAATATGCGTGCGGTGCGGTGTTTTGCGAAAGTTGGGCCTTTTGGTTAAATTGCGACTAACCTATACTGAGACACATAATACTGTAGAAAGTTTAGGTATCGTTTGAGTGAGGGCTGGTGTATACCTCAGGTGTAATGTATGTTAATGACACAGCCTCATCTGGGTGATATTAAACTGTTTAGCATTCCTTTTGAGACACTATTTGTGCCCAAGTGAGGCGTCTTGAATGATAATAACAACAACAATTGCGTCTTTTACAGAGGTGAAGAAGGGCGATTGACTGTGGTGACCTTTTCTCACTTCAACCATTACAAAAGCGCGTTAAATTTTTTTTAATAAAAACGTTTTTATTTTATTTATTACATTTATAGATCAATTCTTTGATTTCAAGAACCGCCGCTGACATATTAATGACATAGAATAATTTAAGTACATATAACAATATAAACCCTCAGACAGATAGATCTGTGGATTAGTAAATGGTGGCAGCTGTTTTCTGGTATTAAAATATAGGCCGCCAAAGTCTTTCGGTGCCTTGTACTTGAATGCCATGCAAGCGGGCTATGTTAGAGCAATGTGCATATATGTGATACTATATTTGTATTCGCAAAGTACTTTCTTCACTTTTACTTCACTCAACCTTTTCGAGTTACACTAAATATACATTCACTTTTCCAACAAGTCTGTTTAGCCTTCCAGCTGTCTTCTCGGACTAGTCCGGTCATCTTTTTTTGTGAATTACGTATATTTAAATTATCAGTCTCTTAAATTTAATATTTTAGCGCAGACATAAAGAAATGATGAACTGATTATTGAGGATTAGACGGAAAATTCCGAATTAGCTGCCAGTCAGTCAGTCAGTGCCGTCTCCGTCTAGGAGGTTGGCTACCATGGATCACCAACTCTTTTGATCTTGTGCTTTTCTTTGCGCATTCTGAGTGCTTTACCCCCTTCCATTGGTAGATGTTGCTCATCCAAGTTGACCTCTGCCTCCCTCGAGCCCTCTTCTCCTCTGCTTTGCCTCTCCAACAACGTCTTTTGTAAGGAGTTGTGACGAAGAGAATGACCCAGGTACTTCATCATTGTTCGTCTTCCATTTCCACGGTATTCGATTCGAAACATCCTCCTCGGACACTAAATTTCAAAAGCTTTGAACATTCTCTCCATTGGTTTGCTGATCATCCATGTTTCCACATACAAGAGATATAGCATTTCACCAATCTCAAACTCGTACCAATACTTAACTCCTTTGGTGCCAGCAACTCTCTCATATTGCAAATCTACTTCTTGCATCTCAATTCTTATTAATATTTTCTTCTCACATTGTCCATCCTCGGTTATGAGATGCGACCCAAGTATACAAAACTGTGCACTTGTTTCAACTCCTTATTGTCTATCATGATCTTAATCCTTTTGGTCTCATTTTTCGAAGCAACTGCAGAAGACGAAAAGAGCAGAGTTCTAACCCATCTCTTGGGGGAATTGAGAGAACAGAAGACAGTGGGAAACACACAAAACTTGCTAATTTGCTCGTCAATGTATAAGCACACATTGAATGTCTCGCTTGTTCGCCTACAACATTGATAAGTCGCAACACAGACTTCAGCGTGCGGTAAAACGCCACCTGCGAGTGGGCCGTCTATTGTTATTTGGTTATATATACATGTATATACAGTAGTCATTGGTTGTACACGAACCATTTGCAGTTGAAAGTAGAGTCTTGCTTATATTTTAAAATGCAATAATTATGCGTTTGTCGTTGTTTTGATATTTTTAGAGTTGAGAAAATATTTTAGGCCTTAGAAATTTTTTAACATACCACTACAGCTTGTGGGCTAGGCCTACAACTCTAGTTTATGCTCCAGGACAGTGTTCACTGTCACATAATCCAAAGAAGTCTTCATAGATTTCTAAAACTATACACTTGATTATTGCACATGCTATTGCTGTTTGTGGGAGTGATCCACCTTCTAAACTGCTGTTGTTAGCAGCAGTAGTGCGTGCCACTGACGCATTTAACACTGTTGTTTACATTATTTTATCTCAAGTAGTTTAAGTCGGTTAGTGTAAGTGTCGCCACTCCATAATGGACACCTACTATGATTTACGACAGGTCTGGCTGAATCCTCTAGTAACCAAAAATGGTGTTCGGTCGTTTATCCTTGGTCTTCAGACTCGTCCACCAGATAACTATCCGAAGTCCTGCAGCCAACCTCTATCCCGCTTCCCTGAGATCGCAGGCTAAGGGGGCTTTCTTGCCCAAACCCCAAGACTATACTGACGGGAGGAGGGACTCGTGCTTCTTCTAGGAGCATCTTCTTGTAAGCTCCCCTTGGAGTACCGGCGAGCTTAATGTGTACTAATGTTAAAACGTATACTAGGAGTTGTCTTTAGCGATTGGACAAAGTTTACTGTTCACCAAAGGCATTTTTTAAACATAATTATTATAGTGCCGTAAATAAACATTTTTTCATAACTATTTCGATAAATTGTTTTCTGTCTATGTATAAATATACGGTATATATTATTTCATCTTAGTTTCAGTCAGAGTGTATGCATCTCTTTGTACGTCCTTATATAGGGAGAAGAGTATCTTCCAAAGATTTTGGTCGATTATATGCATCCTAAGTATACGGTCTAAAATCAAAATTGCCGCTATAATTGTGTTAACTACAAGCCTCTTAAAAGAATTCCATTTCCAAAAAGGGAAATGCTGCAAACAAAATTGGTTAAAACGATCTAGGAAATAAAAACCAATGATAAAATAAAAAGTAGGGTTCCGCGATTTTTATGCGAAAACAAACAACTAATGGCACGGGACACCTTATCTTATCAGATAGATTTCGCAAATCAAAAATGCCAATAAACCATTAAATGGCTGATAGAAGACTTTCGAAATTGCTAAGCCGTGGTACAGATAAGTTTGCTATTTGTGAAGACTGCAATAAATGATATCAAATTAAAATGTATACCCTCTGTGCAAAACGTCTGTGTGCATCTTGTTTGTTGGTCAGTGCCAAATTCAGACATGCATAGACTTAGAGAAAAATCGTTATCATATGTTATAAGAGAGTATGTGAGTTAAACTCAGTGAAATTTAATCAGTCTTATGACTATGTTGCATGTATCGGCGGCAGTATACTGACAAATTTTATCGAATGGCACGACGGCAATGTGCACAAATTTGTGAGCGCGTTAGACGGGCCATTCAGTTACGTTACCAACGCATCAAAGATGGATCTGCAGATGAATCAATTAAAGATATGTGTAATGAGTTCCAAATTTCACGGAATGTTCCTGCAAATCTCTTAAAAAAACTGTAGAATGGACAATGCGCCCAAAACCACGGCATGGTCGACAAAACGTAGTCAACGACGAAATCAGGCAACGAAGTTCTCACAGCCATACGGCTGGTGATCCTTAAGCTGTGTGATAGAGCATTCTTCTGTCATTTAATGGATACTGTGATTCTTCCGGCCTGTGAACAGCACACATAAAGATCATGCAGATGGGCAATGCAAGACCCCATATCATCGACAACATGGAAACCTCGATCACTCTAGAATAATATGTCTCGACACCCAACTGTTCGCCTTCAAATACAACCCCCACAAAGCCCGGATTCGTCACCATTATATATAGATCAAGGCCGATCTTGGCCGATAAAGTTGAGCTTCAACGCCCTAGATCAAGGGACGAGTTGATCTGAGTGAAGCTGTTTTGCATGCCTGAAATTCAATATCGGAGCGAAGTATACTCGCTTGTATTCGTTGCCGGAGTCACATTCGTGCGCAAACTGTGGCTTGTCAATATGGCAACAGATTTTTATGAATACATTGGTTTCGTACGCTTCTTTGTTTAAGTGTAATTTTTTTTCGATGGACACAGACGTTTTGCACAGCGTGTAAATTATAAAGAAATGCTGGGAATGCGACATATCTAACACGAGATGCCTTCAAAAATATTTGTGGCTTATACGTTTTCTGTTTGCACATATTTAGTCTATACAATAATCTCGTGAGTTTCAGAATTTTGAACAAATTACGTTGACTGACTGAAAAAAATATGTTTCAGTAGTCAGAGGTGTGAGCGAACTCAGTTGCTCTGTTTCATATAGAATAAGAATAATAGTACACCTTTTCTCACTGCAATTAAAACTGTGGTCAGTAAAAATAATAAATTTGGTTCTTGAAATTCAACTTCTGTCAGTCAACATGAAAGTTTGGTTATGAAATTAAAATTTAGTAAAACATTATAGTCAGTGAAATATTAAAGTCTCAGATTTGCAAACTTTGAATTTTTTCTGCAAAAAATCAACGCGTTGCAGAATTATTTAAGAACCCCACATCTACTTAAAGAAGAATGGTCTTCTTGGTTTGTACGCGTACCATATACAGTACAGTGCAGGCAGTGTGCTAAATATAATTGATGTTTAGAGTTCTTGTCATAACCGACTAATGTTGTCCTTGTCGCTTGCAGTTCAGAACTATTTTCTTGTGTACCACGATTTCGCGTTTCCGCTTTATTTCCCGATAAACACTGTCTGTGATACAGTACTTTCGTCAACAGGCAATGGGTGATCACGAATTAGAAGGTATGCAATACTAGATAACAAAACACTTTAGTATTTCTATTATAATTATTTACTGAATTATTTTACTATGAAAACAGAAAAGACAAACCACAAGCCGCACATCTTGTTGGACTTGCTGTGATTGCGCGCAATAAGTAAAACAAATGTGAAGCAGTGCATACGGTGAAGCCAATAAGACATGCATGTACATGCGGCGACGGGGAGCACATGGTTACTAATACGAGATTCATCGCAATGGGAGAGTATAAGGATGCTATACAAGTAGTCAATCCGTTACAGCAAAGAGTGGAGGTCAAAAGAGGCAGAAATCTTATACTATATATTTTTTATTAAATAACACTATTTAATACTTATTTATAATCAGTCATTTTCTTATTTTTCTCTGAACGTTTTCCCAATTTTAATTAATTTTAGGTCAATATTTCTGTTTGATTCCGGACAACACAAGCTTTTTCTATCACTTTATTTTTATATTTATTCGGACATTCATGTTATTTCTTAGATTCCTATTGTGGGATCTTCGACCTTACTCTGTGAATCATTTCAGCCATTTAAGCTCATTGACTGTGGTTTAAATATTTTTGAACTGAGTTTTAATTTGAGTGATAAATAAAGTTTTGATTTCAGTGACCGCGTGTTATGTTATTGTCCAAACTTTTAATTCCACTAAGAAATGTCGTAGATGACCGATTTGAACCACATGTGTGAACTGCTGTTTCTAATAAGTAACCACTACAGAATATAAGAGCAATTGATTGTGTATTACGAAAATGCATAAACACTCACTCTACACATAAAGCTATATCCTACAAAAGACAGTTTGACCTTTATTTAATTCAATGATTGATAATAATTCCAAATCCATATTCAAAGTAATGGAGAGAGCAGAGTCTAATTGACAGTGTTAACAGCTTGTTCAAGTTGATTTCAAGTTTACGACATGGCTTGCTCCCAATCGGTAGCGATAGGGGTGTAAAGTTAATCAGATTGAAAAAGACAAACTCACAGGTCAGGAGTCAAATCACATTAACGGAATTAAAAAGCATTCGACATGTCTTTCAACGTTGCCAAAAGATGCTGTTTTATTATAAAATGTGTTTAGCTGTTCTTCAATGTACTATGTTGACATTGGAAAGTAATTGTTGATATGATACACACAAATTTTTTAGGGCGTTTTCAAACAGCACCATTTAGGCCATATACTAGTCAGATACTAAGATATACGGTTTATGAGGACACTTGTTGTTCTGTGCACAATTCTTTTTACTTTTAGTCGTAAACTTTTCTTTAAACTGGTTTTTATTTTTGTTGAAATCTATTCTAAATAACTGGTGTTCTGCTTAAGTCCCATTCTTCTTACTACACACTTAGCGAATGCACTGTAACCGAACTTAGCAGAGATCTGAGAGCGGCAGTTACCACCATGCAAAATTTAAACTACACGTAGGACTACATCACCACAGAAAAAGAGATCCTACTGTGAATACACACAAAATAGATGTCATAAAGTTGAAAGAGACACCATAGAGTGGAAGAAAGTCAACTATCTTGGTTCAATGCTACTTACTGAGGAAGACCTGCTTGACTAGCTCAGTAGTAATCGCGCTGTTGTTGTTGTTTTTTAGCACCGTCCAAGACTGACCACTCTTTGCCAAACACATGCTTTAAAGCAAGGTTTAATTTGGAAGGCTAAAATGTGAATCGGATCCCCCCTCTTCTCGCGCAAAATGGATGGAATACATAGAGACATTTTTAAATTTCACGTGGCTAAAAGTTAAACAGACTATAATAGGCGGTTGATACGATCAGATATATCGTTAGAAAGGTATTGACGAGACGAATTGATTGATGCGATCAGATTTAAAATCCGATCAGTGTTTATCGATTTTATTGATTGATTTATAGTTTAAAATGTATTTCTATTCTTTTTACTACTCATATGCACTTGAAGAACCGAAGAAACGCTTCGAATATTGTTAGAAGAATTGTAATAGGCTCAGTGGTTTCAGAGTTATACTGTTTTTACTGATTATCGATTAATTTGTTGTGATGTACTTTATTGCATCGTTTTGTTCTTTTCAAACAGAATTGTCAGTTTATTAGAGCTAGCACATACGAGTGCCTTATATATTTGGAATGGTCTCAGCGAAACGCGTCCATTTCTAAATGGGTGACATCTTGCCAACGCTCCTGCTGAGATAGGACAGCTGGTGATGCAGGAAACGAAAAAAGGAAGACATTATGAACAGAAACGAGCTAACAGAAGCTGCATTCAATAAACATATTCTTAAGAACTGAAACTTCTTTATGACAAGAAGAAGATATAGTAAGAGTATTAGATAGAAAGACACAAAATAATAACACGATTCCAAGACCACTTTCTGAGACTTTCAAACTAAATGTTTACTTGATATCGCTTGAAAATGGTTAATTGTTAACCGCACCATGTCCAAAAGTCAATAGCCAGTATGTCATTGTTCCTAAAAGTATTTTTGGTTATTCTCTTTCTCCTTCGGTTGATAAACGTTTCTTCATCTTCTTCTCCATCTTATTTCACCTGACGCTGGCGTATGCAGTAAGACGTTTTAGATGTATGTATGACGCAGGCATCAACAGACAACAGACACTGAGGTCACACCAGCGTCCTGACTGGATTGCCAAATAACTACCAGACAGCTGTGACACACAAACGTCATTGTTTAACTCGTAATCATGATATATGAGCCACAAATGAAACGACAGATTGCCAAATAACTACCAGACAACTGTGGCACACAAACGTCATTGTTTAACTCGTAATCATGATATATGAGCCACAAATGAAACGACAGATTGACAAATCGCTGAACCAACAAATATGAGTTTTCCAGATGTTAGCCTATCAGTTGACGCACGAAGTGTGGTATACTTGTTTTGCGTAGTGTAACCAACTATGGCCAGAGGGGGCAGTGTAGGTAGAAAACAGTTTTTCTGTTGGCAAAATTTGCTAAAAAAGTTATCCATTTGCTCCTGCGGATGGCTTCTTCACTGGCGATACTTACTTACTTACTGCTGTGTCATCCTCTGGTGAGGTTGGGCAACAGGCTGTCCACATTCACGACAGCCTTCTCCATCCAGAGCGATCCTGTGCTAAGTCCTTGTATTCATGGTACTTTTTACCACACCATTCTTTGATGATATCAATCGATATTCTCCTCGAGGCGCCATAATACATTCTTCCTTTTATACAGATCCTTCTAAAACTCTTATACCAAGAAGCTTCAGTTTCGCTACTCTTCCAATTAGTCCTCATTCCACACCAAGTTTTTCTAAGAGAGATACATCTGTCAGGTGTTCCCACCATGAGATCCCTTGTACTTTTCAGTCAGTTTTTCTGGCCAAACCTTGTAGGTCTTCTTGGTGATGATGTGGATGCATGCTGGTTTATGCCAGATGGGGCCCCTGCGCACACGGCAATTGAATCTCGTCGCCTTGTTCAGTAATTATTCCCAGGTCGGATTGTTGGCAGATTTTCACCAATTGAATGGCCCCCCTAGATCGCTTGAGCTTACTCCTTGCTATTATTTTTATAGGGATTCATCAAAGATCGGGTTTATAGACACGAGTTAGGACCTGTAGCTGGTCTCAACGATTAGAGCGAACGCATCTTGCATGCATTCCAATGGTTACATAATACTGAGATGGACAAAGTTCCAGCGGCGCTGAATACATTCCACAACCGTTTGGAGACATGCATTGATGAACAGGGACGACAACTAGGCTGTTTGCATAAGTGAAAAGTTATGTAGAGAACTTGCATTTCCAGTGGAATTCAGTATTTTATGAATTTTTGTATTTTTAAACTTTCAAAAATATACCCATCTAAAATATATATATATCTGTTATCTTTAATATGACAGCTAGTTTATGAAAATCGGTTTAGTAATACTCAAGTTATTTAAATTTCTTTTTCGTCAACTTTTTTGGACACCCGGAATATTCAAATGAATATTGACCAATTCAAAAAGCTCCCTTCAAATCAGGATATTTGAAACAATGAAACCATACGTACAGTGAAATAGGCAAATTCCAGCAATTGCAATGAAATAAAAAAACTACCAGTTAAATATTGTTTTACAAATTTCCATGTCCCCTGAATAATAATTTATGGAACACTGATAAGGTCATGTATCATTTTTTCACTGGATGAAGCGTTTGCATGTCATCTAATTCTATTTATAATTTTGATGAATTTGTAATGCTAAATCTCTTATTGATCTGCCCATTAAGGAAGCTTCGTTTATCAAAAAGCTGTGTTTCTCTCTCTCAATTTTACTCCTGTAAATTCTCGTATCCGGTATGGCAAAGAACCACTTCTGATTCATCATAGCAAGTCGCCCTCTAACTGTTCACATAGCAAATGTTTTTAGTGTCTCAGGACATCAGACGACTCCTCGTTCTTTGACAGGAGTCGAGTGATATGGAATGTACCGATCGCTCACATATATTTGTTTATGTAAATTATGTTTAGCGATTCGAAATAGGATTTTTGGGCGGGCATCGTGAATGTATATTGAATTTCAAATTCAATAAACCGGAAACCGGTCTGTTGGTGGATAACTTGCCGAACATGCCATATTTAATAGATCGAATTACTCAATAATATTAATTATTCAATCAATTGATTTTTAGTGCATAAATGTTATTATAAGAAAGACCACTTTTTTCAGTTACATTCAATCTTTTTAAAAATATTTTCTGATATCGAATTTAAAAGAATAATTATCATGCCATCAGTTAGTGAAAATAATTCCCTATTATAACTTTGATCTACAGGAATCAACGTGTAAAGTCATAAAAAAAGCCAATCAGTCTATTTTTAATTTTTAATTAGAGAAAACCCCTTAGGCCCAAATGGCTAATCAATGAAATAAGGTGATATTTGGTAAGCCTCTCAGGGGACGCATTTCTCTATCTCCGCGACTTCTTTATGCCCGATTTAACCATATAGGAAACGCGTGAGCATCGTTGGAATGAATGATTCAAGACGGAAATATCAGTTATTAGGAATAGAATAGAGTCATTACATATTTCTGTCATCATAAGAAAAAAACAGTGAGCAAGACGCTGACCGACTAATATCTACTGTATACCGATTATATAAGTAGGATTATCTAAAGGGATTCAATATAAATTGCCTCTCTTTACCATACTTAAATTTACAATGCAAATCAGTCTAGTTGGTAATTTCATTATTTTAAGAGGCACAAATACAGCTGTGTATATGTAGGCGACAAGCGTATTTGCATGAAATATGTACTATTAGACCAATAATAATAGAGAAAAATAGTATAAAAGCAAAGATGAAATATAAGAAAATGGGTGACGTTTAAAACACGCAGCAGAAAAACTTTTACCACAGCAAAATAGTTTGTAATCAGTTTTTAATAAAGAAGTGATCTTCAAATAATTTTAAGAACTAAGTGCACTTTGACAGAAGCCGACATATGGGGTGGCCTATCGGGGGCACTAGCCCCCACCCCCAGCAGTCATTTTGGGGCCTACATGGATATTATGTAAGAATGACTTGTAAAATATAACGTAATATATATAGAACTAAATTATAGAACTTCTACATTTCCTAAGGAAGATTTGAATGCTTATCATGGCGATAATTAAATATCTGTATACTGTATATCTGGAGATTGCAATTTACAACACTGTACACCATCAATCACGCGGCATTGCAGACAATATTGAAGGATTTTACTCAGCGGCAAATGTCTGTTGGTCGGACAGTATTTCATCACCTTATGAGAATTTGTACTGAACATTTCATATACATATTTGCTGATCATGTACGTGTCTTCATTGAATTTCAGTGTCAAAAGTTCTGTTATTTATCGTATACATTGTAAAACATCTGATCCCTATATTAAGTTTAACTTCTAATCTGTCTTTTGACACGTTTAAACTTATATGTGTGCACTCATCTGTTTTGCATTAGTTGCAAAGATCAACTTATGCATTTGCGCTAATGGCCAAATTACCGCCGATAGGTTTAGTATAAATCTATCGTGTTTAGTTTAATGTGTAAATGATATACATATACGCAGAATGCATATTAATGCGAAACTGTTCAACATTTAATGTATTTTATTTTTACCGTTAGTTATAATGCCAAATTTACGTCAATTATCCGAAAAGTACTTATCATAAAATAAGGCATTAGAAATTTTAAATTTATGTACTAGTTATTTTATAAAAAATATCATTAGAAGTTTTACAGTGATGTGGTCACATGAACTCTAACGTAAACAGATTTACAATGAGTATAGTGTAATTAATCAAATGATTTCCCAACGCATTCATATACATTAGGTTATAATATGATATCGGCTAACACAAAATCTATGGTTTGTTTAAATTAATAAAATTAAGTGTACGAGTACAGTGTATCATTTATTTCAAAAGTATGCTTCATAATTTCATTTCTGGTGAACTACTATATTGTGAGGCTATACTTGCTAAGAAAGCACGGGCTGTTTTGTTGACATTTTTCGTTTTTTTCCGAACTGGAAACTATACACTACAGATTGCAGTCTGCACTATAGTGATGAAGCGGGCATTTCTCCTGTCACAACTCAGGAAATCGCAGGAAGAAAATATTTTTTCAGGGGCAAATCGAAGGAACACGCAGTCTAAGCCAATCTATCTTGTGGCGCCCCTCGGCTACAGTGACCTTAGTTAATCAGCCATTCTTGAAAGCGTTAAGTCGCTGATAAATATGCCTACTAATTGGAATATAATTCGGTCGTGAAGAAGAGGAAGAAGCTTCGGGGCAAGTTTGAGAAAACCAAATAATAATAATAAAAATAATTGATTTTTATTGTAATTACAAAATTACCCAGCAGCACCAATTCCACATTGAACCAACATATATAGAAACACACAGGGCAACATATGCATTTATTAAGTGGAAATGTTCAAATGTTGCAACAGGTTTGCTTTTTTTATTTTACAGGATATCCATAAAGTCTGGACATACACGGTAAATTCCAACAAGCAGGCATATCGCTCTTTGTACTGTGTGATTGATGAGTGATGAATGACCTTGACCTTGGTAGATTGTAGTCACTTTCTATTAGCTCCCAAGTTCAATTTAAGTGAATTATCTCATTATTTTCTCTTAGTATGTGTCCAGACTTCATGTATATGTTTTATAAGTAACATTAAGAATAAATCAATGTACATAACAGGGGCGTCGATCCCGGGGGGACGGGGGGGGGACGCCCCCCCCCCAATATTCTGGTTCGGGGGGACGCTCATGCAAATGGTCCCCCAATTATCATTGAATACATGATTTTGTCATTGCAGTTACGAGCTACTTAACACTCGAAATACTGATGCTTCCTGTCTTAAAAGGTGACTGTGCAAGACAACCAACTTCTCAGCGACAGCGTCCTGTGATCAATACTCAAGACCAAAAACACGGCCTCAATCCTGTTTGGCCTGTTCGTGGATGGTATTCAGGACTGAATAGGGGTTGAGCAAGAGCCAATCTGTGTACGATGCGTTGATGGAGAGCTCAACGTCCACAAAGTTTTCGTTGGCCTGTATGATCGATCTGCGACTTCCCTTGCATTTGTTGTGAATGATGCCATTCTGCGCTTGTATGTCTTCCCATCGAGCAGCTGCGTGCCCAGACCTATAATGGCACTGCTGCTATGTCTGGCGCACGAAATGGGTAGACTATCATCAAGAAAGAGAAACCACTTGCCCTACACCAACAGTACACTGCAGTGCACATTGCGCGAATTTGGTAGCTCACGCAGCCATGGAATCGTCACCACTGGTTCGTGACGCCCTGTAGTGGGTCCAGGGCGTTGGGTCGCTATACAATCATTTTAGAAAGTTGAAGAAAATGCTATTAGATAGCGTCGCATTAAAGCCACTTTGCTTTACGAGGTGGTTGTGTAGGACTTCTGCTATACAGCTCCTTTGACGCAGTACCCAGTTGTTGTTTATCGGCGTGGTCTTTGCTGATCGTTGGCCGTCACCCTTGTCCGGTTCATAGCAGACCTCCAAACTCGACGATCTGGGTCGTGCGGGTGCACCATTGCATTGAGTGTCCCAACTACTTCTTGATGTTGTCGCAGTATTGTAATCTGGGCCGTCCTTGTCTCCGTCTTCCGTTCAGATGTCCTTGTACGACGGTTTTGTTATTTGGCAACCTCTGCACTGGGTCGGCACATATGTCCATAATACGAAAGCTTGCAACATCAGTCAAATTTTTCTTTTGTATACCAGTGTCATCGGAATGAGTGGCAGATGGTGAAGTTCGTGACGGACAGTAGTTCTAGGATGGAAACAGTCGCTGAGAGTAGCCCTCGAAGGGTGAGGAACCTCATCTTATGTGATATCTAGCGCATGATGGTTGAATTGAGAGATGTGGAGTGGAGGAGCCGGCTAGTGTGGATCCCCATTATAGTCATCATGCAGTGGAAAGGTGACCATAATGATAGTGAAAGTAAAACAGGAAATTAAGGTGGCCTTGATGCCCAGCTTATCCTGCCTTCGGCCTTCGCCACATCGAGCCCACTCCAAGTCCCGACATCCTGACAGACGATAATCGCGCTCTTCTCATCCTGATGACGATCGGGACGTTGTGGCGTCTCCGGATGAATGGTCCATCTTGGGAAATGATGAGGAAGAAGGGGAGGGAAAGGAAAAAGGAATGGTTCCACGAAAGAAGCAGAATGGATCAAGTAACTTATAGCAGGATTAGGAGCGGCCATTCAACAGTTATGCGAAGAGGACATAGAAGAATGCAAATGGGATGTTCTGGAGATGAAAAGAAGGGGAAAGGGAAGGAGAAAATCTCCCAAGCCACGCGCATCACTAAGACAAAACAGAGTAAAACTATAAAATAGAGTTCGTTTATTGGTGTAATATTTCTTGCTAAACGCACTTCGTCAGGCACAGTAACCAACGATTCAGGGATGCAGGCTCTCAATCCCGAGGTGTGGAAGATGAACAACAGGGGCGACAGTACCGATCCCTGAGGCAGTCCCTCTCGGAACAGCCAGGTATCGCTCTCGCTCCTATTGAGACGCACCCTGGCCAACCTATTGGCGAGGAAGCCCCTAATCCACCTGATGAATGGCAAAGGAATTCCCAAGCTCAATAAACCGCCCAGTAAATCCGTCCGCCAGACCATGTCATAGGCCTTCGAGAAATCAAGCAGGGCCATCACTGTCCGCTTCGCCGGCCTACTCTGGAACCCATCGCTAACAGACTGCGAGATTCGAACAACCGGATCCTTCGTCGATCTAAGTCTACGGAAGCCAGCCTGCTCATCTGGCCACATTCCCGGCGATTCTGAGAGGTGAGTTGGGCGGTTGGCAACCATCCGCTCCATCACCTTGCTCAAGCAGGAAGTTAGGCTAACGGGACGGTATGGGTCTATCCTACCAGCTGGTTTGCCCTCCTTTTAGATGGGTATAATTACCGCGGTCTTCCAGGATTGTGGGAAAACTCCTTCACTCCAAGACATGTCGATTGTTGAAGCAGTCCAGACCAAAGTTCCGGGCATCCTCCCCAGCCTCTTTAAGAAAGTAGGAAGAAATCCTATCCGGCCCCTTTGCCGCTCTTGCCTTTGTCTGTTTTAACCCTATCCTACCCGGGCTAAAAGACGCACTCAGAAACCGGGGGGGGGGGCGAATCGGCCCGCGCCTTATA
>JAUYWV010094600.1:0-14276 GCA_032274565.1 Nematoplana nigrocapitula
ATTTGAAAGCTTCTATAAACGATGTAATTTGTGCATTCAACGAAATGGAGGCCATATGGAACAGTTATTGTCTTAATGTATAAGTATAACTTTGTGCCTGTAACGTTTGTACATACCTGTAAATAAACAAGTTTGATATGAATAAAATATAGTCAGTAAATATTTATGAAACAGTCTTATAAATTCGGCAAGGTCTGCGTGAACAAGTTCAAATAATATCTCAAAGTTGCGTATGCATAAATAAAATTGTATGTTGGTGAATATTTTTTGCTGTAATATTATAACGTACTGAAGTAAGTACCGTGACAACATTTGTCTGCGGGGTGACACAATGCAAACTGGTCAACAAAAATGTTGTCTGTTCAGCTTTCACGCAGATTTTGTCTGTGGATCTTCAGAAGTATAATATTACTAACACACTCCTGAGACATTCTGACTAACTTTAATTGGCTGTGACAGCGTTTGTTTTCACGTGTTGTTACAGGAATTGTCAATGCTATTTTTAACAGAACAAATATGTTAGGGAAACTACTGTATCTTTATCGAAACTGCAGCTACCAATGTCTCACCCAATGCTGGCGGCATTCTACTCGAAGTAGGCTTGGTGCCGGAATATTTCCTTTGTATATTTCAAGGAGTTCTTGTAGAGGTGGTGGTGGAACTGCAGATTGAGTTGAAGCATTGCTGGGGACAACTGACAAGAAGTTGAAACTGAACAATTTTCCAATGCACAGAAGAAATTCTGTCATCAATATAATTAACGAGGTAAGACTGTATAACAAAACACGACATAGCAGCTGATCTCTAACAGCCAATCTTGATTTTTAATTTCTGAATTTCAGTTTTAAATTTTTGAAATATAGCCCTTTAAAAGGTGTGGGGCCTCCTTGGTGGGCAGAGTGGAGTATTTGTAGGATTTGGGGAAGTAGGCCGGTGGGGGCCGACCCACTCTTTAGGGTTTGTTTTCAGATTCGAAACTATCAATTTCACTAAACATAACAGGAGCATAAACTTTGCATGATTTTACCTGTTTTCCAATTGTTGTTTGAAAAGCGGGAAATTTTTATCATCAGGTTTTGTTAAACATTTACAAGAAATTCAAAGAAAATTCACTTATGTTTGAAATGGCATCCTTGGACTGCATGACACTGTCTTAACCGTGGAATCCAAGCTTCTGTTGAAGTTCGAAGTATGACTAGTGTAAGGTTATTCCAGGCGTCTCCCAAGGCAACTTTTAGTTCATCAATTGTGTTTATTTTGTGATCTGAGAAATTTCAAAAGCCTACTTTCACTCTCTGTAGTTACAGTGGAAATACTCCAGAGCTGAATGGAGAGGTGAATGCATACTCTAGAGTTGGATGGAGAGATGAATGCATACTCTAGAGCTGGATTGAGAGGTGAATGCATACTCTAGAGCTGGATGGAGAGGTGAATGCATACTCTAGAGCTGGATGGAGAGGTGAATGCATACTCTAGAGTTGGATGGAGAGATGAATGCATACTCTAGAGCTGGATGAAGAGATGAATGCATACTCTAGAGCTGGATGAAGAGATGAATGCATACTCTAGAGCTTGATGGAGAGATGAATGCATACTCTAGAGCTGGATGAAGAGGTGAATGCATGCATACTCTAGAGCTGTATGGGGAGGTGAATGCATACTCTAGAGCTGGATGGAGAGATGAATGCATACTCTAGAGCTGGATGGAGAGGTGAATGCATACTCTAGAGCTGGATGAAGAGGTGAATGCATGCATACTCTAGAGCTGGATGAAGAGATGAATGCATACTCTAGAGCTGGATGGAGAGATTAATGCATACTCTAGAGCTGGATGGAGAGGTGAATGCATCCTCTAGAGCTGGATGGAGAGGTGAATGCATACTCTAGAGCTGGATTGAGAGGTGATTGGTGAAGGAACTAGTGATCAAAGAACTGAAATTATACCCATAAAAGTGATCAAGTCTAGTTTTCAATATGAATGACTTTTGGGAAGAGCTGCAATGACACTCTTGACAGGATTATATACAGTTTCTCAAAGTAGAAAATTTATCTAATTGCATCAAGGATAAATAGTTTCCAAATCCTTTCAAACCTCATTTTATAAAAAGTAAGACTAGGACAATCCCTTTGGAATTCATCGATTAGAGGAAAATTAAGTACACGTAAACATAATACGAAAAAGATATGTTTCGTTCATTTAACAATGTATAACAGGGAAAAAGCAGGTAGAAATATACGATGTTAATGTGGCTGATTTGTTCAGTAAAATTAATGAATGTAGAATATGAAAACTTTCTCTAAACCTTTAAAATGTGCTCTTTCTAACAAACTTAATATTAGTTTGTTGTGTCATATGGTTACAGAGTAATTGCAAAAAGAAAAATACATATTTCGCTCATGTACTGCGAATTTTGCACACAGGCAGGGGCGTCTATAAATAGCATTGGATGTTCGCCGCCAGTCTTGATTTCCGCTCTCACTTGATAAGAGCATGAATTGTCATAGGTGTGTCGTCTCTATAGTATTATATCTCTATGAGCTAGCCAGCCTGTGTGTGAGTGAGTGAATCAAGTCGCCTCGCTGGCTCGCGTGCTACTTCTCTCTGTCAGCAAACTAACCAATCAGGACGTGTTCTTGCGTTACGCGACCTACCCAAGAATCACGTAGCTTCCTTAATAGTGTAGATAGGGGGTCCCCCCCAAAAAAACCACTTCTTGAGGGAGAGGGTTAGGATTATCTCAGGGTCAGGCGAAGGACCGACCTGATGGCCCAAAGACTATGGTACAAGTATTACGGACTGATGGGCTATCATATGTTAGGGGGGTGGGGGGTTCTTTGTTCGCGGTAGAGCGTGGCTGTATATTACTACTTATGTTAGAATATTTTTAAAAATCCGAACAACTTCGCTATTAAAAATATTTCCACATAATCACACAGCTCATTTTGTCAAAAATAGTAGAATACACTTGCATGAATCGATATGTGACCTTGAACGACCACCACAAACAATCTGGTCTGGTCAGCCCTTCTGGTACTCGGACAGACCTATCGAACCACCACAAACAATCTGGTCTGGTCAGCCCTTCTAGTACTCGGACAGACCTATCGAACGAAGTATAAATCATTCAAATCCCTTCAACAGTTTTCATACAACATAGATCCCCGCCGTGAGGCTTTTTCCGTTTGAAAGACTCAAAATAGTTTTAAAAAATAGCCTTGGGCGGCCCTCGATTTGACCTTGAAGAAGCCCGGGGTTAGGAAAAATAAAACCGTTAGATATAATGTAGACTTTTGCACAATTGAACCGGGTTCGGAATAAAAGAAGGCACAATTATATTTTTATTTTTGTAAATTTATTGTCTACGAAATTAAAGAATTACAATTAATTATTAATTAAATAAAACTAATCTACAAGATAGAAATAAAAATGATGAATAAATCAATCAATTAAATCAATGTCACTATAAAGTGAACTGTGCCGCACTTATTCCTGTCACGGTGCAGTGAAGGTGAAAGCAAAGGATGGTGCACGAGTCTCACGCAACACCACAGCAGGAAGTTCCACAAAGACAAAAGGAAATCCACCTTTCTCCTCCCACTTCACCTCCTGCCTGTGTAAGAAGAGGACCCCTTCTGTGTTGCACCTCCTCACTTCCACATCCATTGCACCGTGCACTGGAAGGTGCAGCTCTTCGTTGTAGTCGTCATTTGCTAACCAAGCACTCAACTCCACAACTCCATAGTTCCTCAGCCACATCTGTACCTTCCCTCCACCTAGCGTTGTCGGGAGAAGAAGGTCGGGGAAGTGGAGAACTTCTTCTTCTTCTGTTCTGCATCTCTGCCACTCGTCCAGGTGCGGTGTCCACTTGAAGGTGCCTTCTGCCGTGCACAGCTGCACCCGATAAGGATTGCCCCAATCCATTGATGCCTTTCCTTCTTCAACCAACATCCCTGACACACAACACGCACACACAGCAGCACAACATTGCAATCACGTGACACAACGCACAGCGAATGTTACGTCATAACTAAAGGGAACATTTACGACGACCAACAAATCTTAAATCAATCAACTATCGACAGTAAAACAAAAAGTCAAAATCAACGAATAATGATTTCGTTTCCCAATGTCCTCCATTCGTCATACAATGGTATGCATGGAAAGATTTAATAGTAGTATAGGACGAATTTAACCGAAATTTGTTCTCAATCATCGAATCTCAAGCACAACAACCAAGTCGACTGAATTTGAGCACAAATTCATCGCCATAAATTCAACTACAAGACAAACTGCCTCCGATTACTCACTGTACACCAAATTTGAAAGCTGATTTAAGTTATGAGACTGCTGTGTTTCAAGTGAAATTTATTTTAATTCCCATGCCGCAAGCAGGGATTACACTATTCAGCTACATTCACACCGAAGCGGCAGTGATTACGAATGCTCACCAAGGGATGTCCGCCTCTACGAGGGAACACCAACCTTTGGGCCGAAATGGACTTCTAAACCTCCCGGGCTGCCCGTGACTGGCGGCTCCCACGCTCCTCCGTGGGTTTTTTTAAACTGTAGGTTGAACTCTTTCACAATCCTTCCCCTCAATCACCCCTCTTGCTTCACCCGTCTTCTTCTTCTTCTTCTACCCAGACCCGAAGGCAATCCGTTGTCATGTAGCGGATTAGCATTCCATCTGTGGTTTATTACAGGCCGTCTCGGATGAAGGTGATGAATGCCCTGGGGGATGCAACAGTCCACCTCGAAATAGTTGAGGGACGCCCGCGTCTCGTGCCGTTGCATGGACGGATTTGTAGGTTCACCCTACACCCATGCGCCTGTGCCCGTTCGCGTCCCCTCAGCTGATAAGCTCGCTCGCAAGTCAGCTTTATCATTTTATATACATCATCACCTGTATATCGCCTTTTCGATTCATCAGATCATCAAATCTGTTCTTCATAATTTGAACTTCATTTCCCTTCCTCATTCGAATAGTCACTTAGGCAATTCCACTACCACTTATTTGGTATGGGTAAATAGTAATCTGGTAATGAAAAATGTAGTCGAACCTCCGTTGGTTCAGTTTGTATAGATGTAGAGTGTTGTTTTAACTTTAGTTATTTGAAACCCTTCCCGTTTAGATGTGTGGGCACCGGAGTTTGTTCATGCGCCAGAAGAACGAGAAAGGTCGACCCATGCGTGTGGATTACGTGATGGTGTGGCGCAAGGATGCCGAGTCGAGAAAGGAGGCGATCCGTGGCAAGCGAGCCATATTTGAGGAGAATCTGGTTAAGGCGGGGCTTGTTTTGGAGACGGAGGAAAAGAGTTCGGTGAGTATAGGAATCCGTTATTAGATGTTATATATTTAATTTTTCTATTCATAAGTGATTCAGCCAGGAGTAAAAACTACTATTTTGCTGTTAATTATTTTATTCGATGTATTTCTATATTTATTTTACTGTTGATTTTCATTCTTGTTTTTTCAAATAATCAGTATATTTTTTATTGATATTCCAAACACCAGTTTTCGATTAAAAACATTTGTCTGACATCATTATTAAAACGGTGAACTTATTACGTTTGGGTGTGTCTCTATTGATTGCTAAGGGAGTAATTTCATTAGTATATAAAAGATTATAATTGGAAGCATTAAACGTATGCTGCTTTAATGAATAACACATTGGAATATATTTTCTATAAAGTATGATTAACATTGTTTGTAATTGTTATTTACCACCATTATTGGATATTAAAGATATTAAAGACATACAGTAATTCTCTTCAAAATTACTTTTTTTAAATAAACAGGTATACGGACAACTTATTGACTTAATGTTAAATATTCCTGAATCTTGTTTTGGCAAACATTTGTGGGAAATTGTGATCTGTGTTCTAGTCCATTTTGTTCGTCTACGTCTTTATCCGTAACTTTGCTGATATTTCAGTGGTTATTTGTGCTTATAAAAGTTATCGCTGGGAAAATGACCATCTTTTGCTATATTTATTTTTTGTCTTATTTATTTTTCCGTTGTAATTTAAAAGCGACTCTCATGTTAAAATAATCTTGTAAAGAGTAATGGTTCATTTTCAAATTCTAATGAAATTTGGGGTTGTAACCATATGTTTCTGCTGTGCAATACGGTGATTACATAACTTGAGCTGGGCCATTGGAAACTGACAATTTTTTATGCTTTCAGATTTAATTTTTTAAAGAAGTGAAAACACTGCTCTATCATAATTCTAAGCCCACTATTTCCTTTAGGAAGACTATATTTCGAAAACATTACATTTAAAAAAAATACTATCTGCCTTTGTAGCTTCATTGATTCAGCTCTTTACTATTTCAACTTTTTATATTTGGCTAGATTAAATAAAGATCTGATATGGCATGTTCGACAAGTTATCCACCAGCAGACCGGTTTCGGGGTTATTGCCCCTCGTCAGTACTGGGTAGGATTCGATATATTGCCATATCTGATTAAAAGTCCTCATTGCTTACTATCTGAATTTATCGCCGTTAAATGAGGAATATTCGTGGACTCAAAGACCGCAGCAGCAGAGGTATCCACACGTGCTTACAGCTGTAAGCCATAATATACGGCAAAACCAGCATGTCCGACAAGCGATCTCGTGGCCTAGTGGTTATGTAGTTCGACTACTGACCGCTGGGATACGGGTTCGAATCCTACCCAGTACTGACGTTGGGCAATAACCCCGAAACCGGTCTGCTGGTGGATAACTTGCCGAACACGCCATATCTGATTAAAAGTCCTCATTGATTGCTATCTGTATAAAGATATGTTGCATCTTAGATATTCTTATTGCGATTTACTTTAGGACTTAAATTCCCTCTCTTTTCCCCAGCTTTTTGTGTCTGACCACGCACATAATATACATATTTACAGTAATATTACGCTGTCCTCATTATGAGGTCGAAATGTATCAAAATGGAATCACATTCTGGGAGTATCCAATACCAGCGATACATATTTCATTGAACTCTGATCCACCATCTGGTGTGGGTTGGTGTTTGGTGATACTGTGGATGTGTTCTGATAAGTTCCTCACCCTTGGGAAAGGTCCGTGTAATACCACAACCATCGAAATATGATATTAATCTTTTCCATATTTAGCAGTGCAGTTTTTCTGTCAGCTAGGTTATTTGGTACAAAACACCAAGGATGGAAAGAGAAAGGAGGCGATCCGTGTCAAGCGAGCTCTATTTGTGAAGAATCTGGTTCATTTGGAGATGATGTACAAGTCTAAAAATAACTTGGAGGCCATAAGAACGAAACCACGGGTTTTTAATTTTCAGTTTGTGGGACTGCATTATCCTGATAAGCACTGTCTCGGATTTTCCTCGAAAGCATACAGATGCAGTTGGTATTACAATCAAGAGATAGTGTCACAAAATTTGCCTAAATTCGTTCTGGCCGGCATTATAATTTGTTGAGAAATAGACTAAAATATTTTAGCACTACTTTGCGAAGCTTATAACCAATATCCACCGCCATTTATTAGAGACATGTTGCCCTGAAGGTTCTCTATCGATTTCTTTTTCTATTACCAACACCTCTACTCTAGTCATCCTGTTCGTGTATGTTACGAACGCCGATTTGTTCATACAGTCTCACTTGATCAAGCTGATGTTCTGTGATTGTATAGAATAGAATAGAAAGTTTATTTGACAAACTTGCAGGGCTGAAAAACGTTGACATACACCCGATTAAAAAATCTAAATACAAAAATATAACCTGAAGAAGAACTTAAGCCCGGTTCACAATACTCTGTGTTGTACACATGCCTGTGTTTTAGGTCTGTGGACACACCTGCTTAATTTTTACAGAGGTAGATATTAACCGGTTCACAATGCTCTGTGTACACAGGCGTGTATTTTGGTCCGGAATGGTCAGGACATCAGCTGGCTTGCTGCTACAGCAGGGGGTGGCTTCTCCAGCCAGAAATCAATGGGATTCTAGCGACGACGACCAATCAAAACATAGCAGCGCCCTGTGTATACAGAGCGAGTTAAACTACATTTTACTCTCATTTTTACACAGGCCTGTGCGTTTATGTGCTATTTTTAGAAACAAATTTACACAGGTGTAAATACACTTGTGTACACAGGGACACAGGCCTGTATTTTAGGTTACACAGGCCTGTGTATACAGAGCATTGTGAACCGGGCATTAGAGACAAAACTTGATGTACGAATGCTCGAAACGTCTAGTTCCTCTTCTGTTATTTGTCATAAAACTTTTATATTCATTACTATAGTACTATATATTGACGATTTATGAAAAATGCCACGATTGACATGATCCTTCAGCTTTTTTAAAGAAGATTTGATAATAGTCAAATGCCGGAGTTGTCTTCTTCGTAAGGAGAACAAATCGATTTTACCATTGACAACGTAGTTTGTTATAATAAACTTTTTGTTGTATTTTTCTATGTACGCTATTTGCTATTCAAGGAAACTATGCATTCATTCTCCAAGAAACTGTAGCTCTTCTACTTGTACTGCTTCCTGCATGTTGCTTAGCAACAATGTTGACAGCTCGGGGTAAACGCTTTGAATATCTATTAACCAAATCAGATGAGGGAATTGAAAAATGTCGTATGTAGCTATTCACGATTTTCTGTTTATTTTGCGCAGACAATTTGCCGTAAATGTTAGAAGAACGCGGGTATACCCAAAATGAACAAGAACTTGGCATTTTTCGTATCAGTCGATTTTTGACCTCTTGAGCCTTTATTCTAAAATTGCTCACAAGTCATTATTGTCCATATAGATCAATAGTTAGAGTATTGATCCGCACATATCCACCGCTTCATAAGTAGACAATGGCACATACACTGTATTGCAAAACAAATGGAATTCTTACTGGCTGTTCTCAGTAGACACGATTTTATTTTTTCGTTAACAAAGCCAGAACGTGTTTAGGCATACTGTATGACGCATAGGTGACCCCGCCAAAGTACAGACACCTACGAGACACCTGTGCAATTGTAAAGCCAGTCCTAAGTTCTACCTAATTGGATGGTTTGAATTTGAAGTGAGGCGATAAGATTGAATGTCTACTGAGACCTGCCAGCAAGAATTCTATTTTTTGCAATGCAGTATACGTGCTGCTGTATATTTCAGATGGGTAAATCTGGTGTATACAGTTGACGTTTATCTAATAACCATTTTGTTGATATTCTGCTATTAAAACTTGATGTTAAATTAGTGGGAATATTGTCTGTATTTGTTCTTTTCAAGTGGGAAGGAGAAGAAACAGAAGAAGAGGTGCGTATATATTTTAGGAAAACTGATCGTTCGAAAAATATTTTTTGTTGATCAAATTATGAATAAAGCTTTGTGCTTTCCGATGATTATTAATTGGGATCTTATTTAAAAAAAATCTAATTGGTGTGACATGCTAGTGATCATACAGTATTCATTTTTAGATTAAAAATCTGTTCCAATTCCCCATATATTTTTATTCGACCCTGTAAGATATACTGACCATTGAAAAGAATATAATTTACTCTATTCAGAGCTAAATTAGAAAATTGAATTTCATATTATAAGAGTATTTTAGAAAATAGTATATCACTGACTCACTGTGAATGTAAAGTCATGACAATCGATCAATGGATAATAATTTCAATATTCAAATTAAAACCAAAAACAAATATTTCATGGTTAGCAATTTATTTATTATGAAATGTAAAAGCGGTCCATAATGTATCTTAAGAACAAAACTGAAATACTTTAACTGTAGCGTTCCAGTTTTATGTTTCGTCTAATTTAATTTTTTCGTACAGTAATTTTAATTCACCGTTGTAGAATCATTGTTTATGAAAAAATCCGTCTTTCCCACAGTATATTTCTTGCAAATTTTATGAAACTAATCATATTTTTGTTTAAACTCAGTATGTTTTATGTGATCAGTTCATCAATATGTGGCGCAATGTAATATTTGATACAAAGGAACCTTTTGGAGGACGAAACATTTCCTCAATTATACATATTTTTCTCGCTATGAAAACTTTTGTTTTTGGTTTTCACAGATTAATACAAGCTTACGTTTCATCACTTTTTATCGAAACATCCTAGTACATTATCTCCTAATTGTAGAGTTGGTGGGCAATATTTTAATAATTCAACAGAAAGATGATTCGTTGCCTCTGCGTTATTCTACAGTTTACTGTACTTAACTGTTTGTTTTTATTCGTTATTCTACAGTTTACTGTACTTAACTGTTTGTTTTTATTCATGTTCATGCAATATTTTTCGTCTTATTCTGTGTTTTTAGAATGAAATGGTAAGCTAAAGAGAGAAAGACCTTCCTCTTAATTAAATATACTATGATTAATTTGCATATAGTTCACTATTGATTGTTTGTTTTGTCGTTCTCAGAAAATTGTCCCGTTATTCCATTATAATTCCATGATGATCATAATTTTGGTATATAAATAATTGATTAAATGAGAAATTCAGTTTGTGCTTTATTCACATAGTAAGTGAACTACCCCACCCAGCACGTATCCACACACAGTGACATACTGATAGTAACGCCCTATTTTGCGTTGCATTCGCATGTGCACACCCATCTGCATCAGATCACTTGAGGGTATGATTTTGTACATGTATCTGTAATCTGCTGCATGTCTGCATTTTCTTCCTGTTCTCATTGTTTCAGTGAAGTAAATTATTCCTTTCCGGCTAATTAAAAAATGGTACAGATGGAAAGTATACGCAACTGAAAATATGTTATTTTTAAAACACTCATCCGGCTATGCATTTCAGCAACGTTTGAACAAAGCTATTTGTCTTCGACAAGGGATAGCAAGAGATGGATGGTACAACTGGTTCAAGTGATCCGGCGCAAACAAATATTTGCAGAACGCATTAATTAAAGAACAAAGAGCGCAGCACAATTAAAGCATTATCCTGAGACTACTACTAAACCACAATCAGAAGTAGTACGGAAAGACTGGGCATTATCAATCATTATTTCGCAGTTAAAAGTATCCCTTCTATCACTACTTAAATACAATCAGCATCAGTACAAGATGACTAAATTGTAGAATGGGGATGGCAATGCCGAAATTGAATCATTGCTGCTCACTTGTTTGTGTTTTTGTCAAATGTTTTACAAATACTATCTTTGTACTTGCCGCTTTACTTGACTATTTTAGCGATTGAACAATATCTGACAGTTTTGATTTCTTCCTCTTGGAACTTTTTCGTTCTAAAAAGATTCGATCTCAACAAATAAAAGTTTGATCTATTATAAGCCAGCAAGCGCTGGACAGTAATACATCGACCTGAGAATCTGCTTTAAAACCGTGTCGCCGAAATCATCATTGCTGTGTGCGCTTTGTTTGTGAAATATTTCGCATGTCTTACAGTACTCAATACATACAAATTTGAATTACGTATCCATATACACGTGCCTTTTTTATATGTTCAATTCAACTAGTGGTAGGACGATAACGGGAAAAATTTACTAGGATCAAGTTAGGTGTCCTATTTTCCCTTCATCCTCCTTCTCCCTCTATCCAGGACTATTTACGTCTTGTATATTGCGGGTCGGGAGAAAGTAGAAAAAAATATTGATCGATTCCGCACCGGTTGGTGCAATATGTTACGTGCGTTACTTCCACAAAATTGCAATTGGTCGAACGAGTGGTGCAGTGACGCATACATATTGGGTTTATAGTGTATGAAAATGAAAATATTATGGCTGCATTTCTTCGTCTGTGGCAGAGTTGTATGAAGTCGTTACAATCGCAATGGGGAGAGCATATGATTCTGTATGCTGTTTTTTGGACTGTGTCGAGGGATGAAGGGCGTAGAGGGGTTTGGAAGCCAATTTGGCTATGTGCACAGTATGGAAAAATTACACCAAGCAGCTGACTTCGGTAACGTACAAGAGTCCAGTAATAATTGGGCAAGTAACTTGAGTAGACAACTTGATGGTTAGTACTGACATTTTGTAGAGATTGATGTTGAGCTTAGCCTGGTGGGCCCATGAGACCATGTTTTGATGTTCTTCGATTTGCGTGTTGGGTGTGTCATATAGCGGGAGGATGAAAGTCTAGTCATAGTATTTTACTACTTTGGTATGACTGTACTGAATGGACTAAGTAATTTGACCCAGGTTAACTGATTGCAATTTTCCCGATTAAAACAAGGATGAACGATACAGATCAAGGAAACATTCAAATATTCAGAATGCAACCTTTTTGGCAACACTGGGGTCACCAAGTCTATATGGACATGAGTAGCGATGTGTGATGATTTTGGGTGAATCAAACGTTCAGAGGTAAATTCTCACATATAAATCACTGGTCAAGATATGACGACCAACGGGACTATTTGCTCTCATGTGTTCCGTCTTTTTGAGATCGAAATGACTTCTGTTATGACCAACATTGGTAAAATCTCGGAACAATTCGTTCAGTCCATCTTGACCCTTGATTTCTGTAAATTTGCGATATACAATCATCGAAGTATGATTTTTAACCCTCTGTTAGGAAGAATATTTGTATGGTTTGGATGTACGTACATTGCGTGCATCTATTTTTAAATGTTTCACTTTTGGTGTAATCCGAAATTTGTCATCATTGAACTATATTTAAGTATGTCTTAATCTCTTGGTTATTCTAAGTTTAAAGTTTAAATCGATATTTATTTTCTGCAGTGAGCTTGTTAGAGAGGGAAATCAGACAGCTGATGATTTAGGGAATCATCTATTTAGGATGATAAAATTTAAACTTTTCTTTATATGAGTAAAGATTTATTATTTTTAATTTATGCATTACCATTCTCCCTGGCATCATTTACGTCATTACTGATTTATTTATTTACAAAACACCCGCTCACTTTGGAATATTGAACCTTATTACAAGCATAAGGCATGTTCGATCGAAGTTCTCAATGTTGGATAGGTGGAAACCTGGATATTTCCCACTCACAAGAGACAACATAAAGAGAGGCAACCACGATCGATAGGAGATTATGTGATGATAGTAATGTTAGCCTCCAGTGAATAACTGTTTAGAGTGGCGTGGGGGAGAACTTGAGAGCAAATATCTCTAATATACATAATTATACATTGTAGAAACCTAATGCAGTCACCTTGTCCTGTCAGGTCGGCGCCAACCTCTGGCGACTTCCACGACTCGCTTTCTCCAACTCTGGCGGTTTTCTACCTTCTCTCGAAGTCTGCTGAGTGGTAGTCCAGTCGCTTCTTGGATTTCGTCTAACCATCTTTTCCTTGGTCGGCCGCGTCTTCTTTTGCCATTGCTGATTCCAAGCATTGTGGATTTTTCAAGTCCACCTCCTCGCATAACATGCCCAAAGTAGGACATCTTTTGTTTAATGACCATCGAAGTCAATGCCGATATCCTCGAGAATAGACGCGTTTGTTTTACGGTGTGTCCAGGCAACGCCCAGCATTCTCCTCCAACACCACATCACGAATGCATTGATTTTCCATTGTTTTCACTTTCTCGTTGTCCAGTTCTCCTACCCGTACATGACAATAGGAAAAACAAGTGCATTAACCAGACGCTTCTTCGTTTCAGTCCTGATGTTCCGGTCTTTCCATATATTTTTAGTGCAGTCATTGCAGATCGCCCGCCCCATTGTTAGTCTTCGTTGAGTCTCATCTCCACAGTCTCCACCTTCTTCTATTAGTGACCCGAGAAAACTAAAGTTCTTGACTATTTCAATTTTATCATTTCCTAGTATAAATTCTTGTAGCTTTTCCGTTTCCATCACTTTGGTTTTCTTAACATTGAGATATAGCCCTGCCTTTGCACTTTCCCTTTTTATTGGTTCTATTAATTCTCGGAGAGCTTCCTTTTCCTGAGCTAGTTAGGTAGTTATGTTATTTAGCTTCTCTCCTCCTATTCTTATTCCAGCTGCTATGTTGTCTAAATTTGCCTTTCTTATGCTAGTTTCGCTATAGATGTTAAACAAATAGGGTGACAAGATGCATCCCTTCCTTGCACCTTTTTCAATTCCAAAACATTCAGTCTCACCTTCACCTGTTAGAACTGTTGCTTCTTGGTGGTTGTACAGGCTTCTTAGTAAGTATATTAAATGCTCTGTAATACCCATTTCTCTCATGGCTAACCATAGCAGGTCAAATGCCTTACTATAATCGATGAAGCAGAGATAAACTTATTGATTATACTCTCTTGCCCTTTCAAAAAGTGAGGCGAGTCGCTTAGATCACGTTCAACGTCGTTTCCATTACCTACTTTGTGGAACTGGTTGCTCTTC
>JAUYWV010094611.1:0-14275 GCA_032274565.1 Nematoplana nigrocapitula
GTAGGCCTCAAACGCATTGGAAGAGAAGGCCGCAATGAGGCGCTGTTCGATTTTGGCGAAATCGTTTTTCTCGTCCTCGCTGGCATTGGCTCGAATACCGCAAAGGCCGGCCCCTCCAGAAACAGCGGCAGTAAGGAGGCCAAATCGTCGATTTTTTGCATTGTAGCGAACAATCGTAATTTTTATGTCCACATCACGATGTTCCATCACCATTAAAACACTTGAAGATGTCCTTGAGTCGTACCGTCGGCGTTGCTATTTCGCCGCTATAGCTTGTAGATAATTCACAGTTCTAATTGTGACTGGTGAGCCTACGTTCAGATATTGCCAACACACCCAGTCTATTGGCTGTGCGGTGCGACATGACCGGTTTCTACCAGCCGAGAGGCCAGTAGGTTGGTCGTGCGGTGAACGCGAAGAAGAAGAAGAAGAGAGAGGTGGCATGACTCATGCTTCTCTTTAGTCAATTTAGTTGTCCGCTAGGAGTAATACAAATCGATAGAGGCAACTTGATGCTGATTGGTCGTCCTTTCTCTCTGGTTAATATACAGTATATGAAGCAGGGGGGGGCTGTAACTGTACTACTTGCTGGCCGGAGCCTCTGATCGAACAATTGGAGACAACCGTGGCCCCACTAGGACTTCATGGAGAAGAATCCGGACATATTCCCCAACAGCCTGCGAGAGGGTTTCCTAGCCAATCCCCATCTCAGACCGACTATTCGAGACAACAAGTGCTGACTCAA
This sequence comes from Nematoplana nigrocapitula, assembly GCA_032274565.1. NCBI lineage: Eukaryota > Metazoa > Platyhelminthes > Proseriata > Nematoplanidae > Nematoplana > Nematoplana nigrocapitula. The sequence continues at coordinate 746 of JAUYWV010094611.1, forward strand.
GATGGCGCCCGATTGTACCGTATACGAGTGGGTTGGCCAACGAACCAGCCACAGGCTGTATGGATATGGACAGTATCAGTGCCTCCTCAAATGCCCCAGTATATTCCTGGGGGCACATGGTGTTAGCGGATACCATGCATGCTAGCATACAATTTCGAGTCATCCAGGTCCGACAGCGCCCAATCGGGGGCCAGACATTGGAAAAATGTCTACTGTCGGAGGCTGACACCATGCCTCTTCCAGACGAGGACGAGGTGAACTTGCCTCAGTGCAGTTCTGCAACTGTTAGTGGTTTATGGTAAGACTCTCTCTCTCTGACTGATATAACTGCTAGGGATTCTGATATAACTGTTGTTGTTCTCTGATATAACTGCTAGGGATTCTGATATAACTGTTGTTGTTCTCAGATATAACTGCTAGGGATTCTGATATAACTGTTGTTAAATGTGTTTAGACAGATAGTGTCGTTCTGTGTTAAGACATTTCGTCTCGTTCAGTGAGGTATGCATGTTTTTGTTATATTATAATAAAACTTTGATGAACCAAATGTTCTTGACTTTTCATCTATGGCAAAAGTGTGGTCACGGCTTTAGAATGAAGCCATGTTGTGCAAGCTAAGAGATATTAGTAGTTTATTGCCATAGTGATATTAGTAGTTGAATGTTGACCATTGAGATATAAGTAGACGAACCTAGCATATTAATGACTTTAGAATAGCTACAGCGTACCTGGATGAATGTAATATTACTAGTAGTTTAATGTCATAGAGATATTAGTAGATGAACCTGGCATAGTAATGACTTTAGAATAACTGCAACTTACCTAGATGAGTGATTCAGTAGTGTTGTTGTCTGAGTATGATATTAGTAGTAGTAGTAGTTTAATGTCATAGAGATATTAGTAGATGATCTTTAGTGCTTACCTAAGTAGTCTTGATGATCTTAGTATATATATTAATGACTTTAGAGTAAATAGCTGCAGGACATACTTGATGAGTAATTCAGCAGTGTTGAGGCGGCACTGGGGTTAGAAATCAGGCCGCTGGACTTGCAATCCAACATCACTACCATTCCGCCACCATGACCCCTTGTGATAGCATGGGTAAATGATAGCTTTTCTATATAAGCGTGAGCTTTCGTATGGTCTCTCATTCGTGCTAAAAAATCAGCTACTGAACGGACGTCTTTCTCTCTCTCCGATGGAAACAAACGTTCCGCCCACCCAATGCATGAAGCTTCCGACTGTCCAATATGGAACGGGCTGTATATGATGTCTATGGTAATATCATGTACATGGAAAGTGCTATCCACGCCTGATTGTGCGAATCAAGTATGACTTTTACATTGGTTACACAACGAGGGAGTTTGCGACTACTACTACATACAAAACTGCTATTGGGAATTTCCCCATTGCACGACTCACTGTTTCCTATCAACGAAATAAGAATTAAAAGCCAACAGTAGACTATAAACCATTGCCTATATATGTGCACATTTTCTTGTTTTCTCTCATTTGTTGTCAAAGTCAGCTACTGAACGGACGTATCCATAATGCCTTGTCCCTACTGTCTGGAGGAGGAGCGTGTGAGGATTACTATTACGATATGGATGATTGTGATGAGAATGGATTCTATGAGTGTCGTCATTGTAGCTTGCCGACTTCGCAAGTGTAATTGCTATGGCGACGATGACGATTATTGATTACGACTCATTGTTATGACGATTATTGATTAGTGTGTGTGCTTATATAAACAGTTTTTATTTTTTACTCATTCGTCGGCCAACCTCAACCGACTGATTCCTCAATTCCTGGACGTCATTGCTGATGTGTCAAAGAAATTCCGGCATATTGATCCCGACTCTTGCCTCCGCCCAACCTTCTACACTCGTGATGATAAGGCAGTCTTTCTCAAGACGAACCGCAGCGTAAAAGTGTTTAACTGGATGGGAACAAAAAGCCTTCCCCAAAGACGCTGGACGATGGCGAGTACCAGTTTATTCTCCAACTAATGGAATATACCTGGGGCAGCATGGAAACACGAGCTATCCAGCGTTGCTCCAATTAGGAATTAGTCAAATTCGATACAAAGCGATGAATCTGAAGGATCCTTTCGCATTCGTTCCCAGGTATGCCTGCTACAGCCCTCCCCCACCGCCGGAGAAGAGGAGGAGGAAGCGAGACCCTACCGATGTGTTTGACTGGATGTATACAGTATCTCACTCGGAGTGACTATAAACAATCCTGTTCTTATCCTATGTAATACACATTGTGTATGCCATAATGAGCTGCTCTCTCTATTTTGATTTTGAGGGAACCGAGTCGAGTATTCTTGAATTGGGAGGCATTGTTTATAAGTATTACATTTTGTATTATCTAGTGTACAATGCGCATTTTTAAGAGATCGAAATTATATTATTACTCGGGATATTTGTTTATACAGTAGTTGTTCTAGCTATTTCTATTCCACTAAGTATGGTTTATTTTCAGAATACAGTATTTGCATAACAGTAGCAATATTTTCGCATTGTAATTAAATTGTACATTCTTTCTCTATTGTAACGTAATTTGTCACGTTATATTTTATAATTATCAAAACGCTAAGGATAACATTCTCATTGAAAGTATAATTTCCATTGTGCTGTTATCATAGCGTTTAGCGTTTAGAATAATGCGATGAATTAAGTTACAATAAACAATAAGAATACACAATTTAGGTACAATGCAGAAAATATAGCTATTGTTATACAAATATACACAAAATATACCATTTGTAAATTTCGTTTTTATTTATTTCCTAATAAATAGTAATGAAACGTGACACTACTTTCGAGTAGTGTGGTGGTATTTGTTTTTAATTTGTCCTGGCGGGGCCCCGGCACGCGGCAGCGGAACTGGCCCGGCGGTAGCCCCTCGGGGGCCCAAATAGTTTTTCACGCTGGGGAGAAGCGGGGAAAATTGTGCACTCGTTTCTATACCATGGCAAAATTTCGGGTTACAGGCTGCGCCATAAAAATGTGACCAAAATCCAATAAACTGTAACTTCATTATTTCTTAGTAATAAACTTTATATATTTGGTAGAGCTCATGTCAAACAATATACTGCTGCACAAATTTATCCATATCGATTTAAAATTTTGAATAATTTAGATAAATTTACTGTCAATGTATTTTATATAAACTAGATGTAAATCCACATTGTTAGGAAATTTCAAGTATCAGACGAATGCGGTTCCACATCTTTCTCTAGAAGCAAAGAATTTTGTGAAAAATTCGTTTGCATGCCTCCATGACCTCCATTCCCAGTGGAGAGCATATCGAATAATAAAAGAATTAAAGCAGTCGCAAATTAGAAATATTCAGCAGAGAAAGTTCCATTCCCTTCTTGTGATGGTGACAAGAATGCTTCGAAAAATCGGAGAAAATGGAAGAGTCAGACGCCAAGTAGAGGGATCAGGAGGCCAGTAACATCATCAAGCGAGGAGAATAAAAACAGAATTGTAGAATTTTGTAAAAATCAACTATGAAGAAGCGCACGGAGAGCCTCCAGAGAATTAGCAATCCCATTAACATCCGTAAGAATAGTTCTAAAAAAGTTGGACTTAAGCCATACCACCGAACGCGAACATCAAAAATATTTCAGAAAGACACAGACAGCAACGACTTTTGATCTCGCGGTGGGTGTTGAATCATTTTGACCATAACCCAGCGAGAGAGACTGGAGGAATCGCAAGCTTACACAACTAATTGATACGGACTTCAGAAGGAAGTACATAATTTGGAATTTAGTTAACACGAAAATGATGTTGAGGCAATGCAGACAAAGCTAGTGGTGCGGCATATCAAGAAAAGTGGACCCCTGGATGTATGCTATAGACGACTTGAAGGCGGAAATTCATAACTTCTGGCGATCCGTTACAATCCAGCAGTGCAAAAGCCTGATAGCCCCCATACCAAAAAGATGTCGAGCTCTGATTAGGATTGATGGAAACCGACTACGACACATGAACTACCACAAAGAATAATAGTTGGATATATTTGTATTCACCAGTGTTATTACGACTGTCATCATAATGCCTTTCTTTGAAAATTCTGTTTAAATTCGAATACAGTTTTCTGACACTTGCTTTTGTTTTTGTTCGCACAATGTGTACAATCTCGTCTGTTATGAGAGTTTTCATATGATAGGTCACTCGTCTAAAATAGTGATATATTAAAAGAGTTATAGCTCTGTCAATTTTGGTCACATTTTTTATGGCGAAGCCTGTATATGAAGATTACATAAGGGGCAAGCGCTGGTGTCATGAATTACGCTTTATGTTCATTCAAGTGAATGCCTATTCACATGAAGCCTTGGTATCCTTTTTAAAACTGAAACTGTGCAATTATCCGATAAGCGAGATTGTAGGGAATCGGCATGATATTGGACGATTTTTAGAGAAAAACAACATCAGTGTACCCTATCGCAATTATCCTTTACCACCCTGGAAGGAGAGGCATAATAATCCGTTTCATCAGTTTGCCTTTCATGCCAAGTGTGAAGAGATGGACATTCTCATTTTGTACACTGTCGATACTCTCCCTATAGGGCCATATTTTGTGTTAAAGGAAAATGAGCTTCGTCCAGCCATTTGGTAGATATGAAAAAGAATGCCGGGGAAAATGCCAGTCATCACTTCCTGCTTACTGTCATAGACCTCTTTTCACGCTATGCCTGGGCCGTGTCCCTCAAACGAAAGACGCCGGAAAAAATTATTCGAGCCTGTCAGTGGATTTTTAACCAAGGCGGACGCAAGCCGATCAGGGCACGGAATTTGAAAATAGAAAGTTCCTATCCGACTGCTTATATCTTACCGCAAAGCTTTCCAACGAGAACGACCTCACTGTCCTCCACTTCACTTGGTGGAGCGCTTCCTCCGGCGGACCTGGCGACATATCCGCCCTGCTATGGAGTGAAGACAACAACGCCGCAGGACACACAGACAGAACGATCCCATTAGTAAGATAAAACTGTATACATACTTCCGATCTTTCAAGTTTGAAAGCGTTTTATCCTTGTTGGTATGTAAACTCCTTTCACCGAAGCATTACCATGAAACATCAGATATTATTTTTCTGATTGCACTTTTTTGTAGTAGTATTTGTTTTTGTAGATGACATATGTCAAACCACATACCATTGTACAGCAGAGATGAATATAAATAAAAGCATAGTGCATCTTCAGAATGCGTTATTAGTTATTTAGTCCTTTAGATGTTCTCTTTGATGTCATATATAGATTTGCTTCATCTATCAATTATTACACATAGGTAATTTGCTATGTGATACTTGTTGTATCATTGTGTATCCAAATTTACTATCCATAAATTCGAACATAGTTTATTACTTTTGAACCATCAATAGTATGCGTGTTTGTACATAGTTAGTTACAATCTGTGTATTTGATAACTGTTAATCGATTAATTGTGTTCACTGGTTGCGCCGGTGTTTGTGGGCGGAGCCCAACTGTTAATCGATGAGTTGTGTTCACTGACTGAGTCGGTATTTATGAGCTGAACCCGGCGATTTCTGTGTTAGACGTGTTTGTTTGTTGCACAGAATAAACTAGTCTATACCAAGCGACTTTTGGCTACAAATGTCAATAATTTTAAATAATTTGTTTTATTTTTCTCGCAGGTTGTTGCAGTAGTATTATCTGCAAAACACAAGCATTTTTGCTAGTCTCATTTATTACAGTTACAGTATTTCTATAGATTGTTAGAGGACCCACAATAGATCCTTGAGGTACTCCTATCGTGACTAATCGTTTATCAAAGAAGATAACCTGTCAAAAGTTCTGGAGGTATTCATCTTATACAATTGATATAAAAGCTTTGATATTAGGATTTCATGATATACACAATCAAATGTTTATAAGATCAAGCAAAATAGTACACATGTAGATTTTATCATCAAAACCCTTACTTAAGTCTTCGACTAAAATTTGTAAACAGCATTATATCTTCCTAAAGTCAAACTGATGGCAACTCAACTTGGTAAATCTTTCAAGAAACCAGTTAATCAAGAATAAATCACTTTCTCATATATCTTAGAGAAGACAGGTAAGATGTTAATAGGTCCGGAGAACTGAGCTGGGAGCACGTAGTAGAGAAGCTGATAACCGAAGGCCAATGAGTGGGCGTAAGGGTTGCCCATGGAGATCAGGGGCGTGGGCGGAAGCTGATGGCAGCCCACGGGAGAGGTGGACGAGATTTTGGATGATGGGAGAGGAGGTGGCGCTTTCGACGTCTGACTGGCAGCAGAGGTCACTTGGCCGGTCATTGCTGCGAGATTTTCCTGATAGCTTACAGTTACCTGAAAAACACACAATACCCGGTTACGAAGTGATTAATTGCGTCCTGTTAGTCAGTGCTTCTCCGTCTACCCCTATGAATAGTCTGGGTAGCGAGAGTTAGGTTAACTTGCATAAGAACATGGTAAAATACTTTACTCAAGAGGTGATGTGGACAAGGCGTTCTACTAAATAATAATGTGAGGAGTGAGGGCCCTCCGGGGAAACGAGACCAACGCCATCCTCACGTCAAACCCTACCCCTCCCCCTGGGATTTTCACTGCCGGACTAGGTGAACCATCCAATCTAGTCCGGCTCCTTCTGTGTAGGGCTGGAAATATATCAAGAACAACCCAGACCCTAGACCCGCTTACACCTGTGGAAGTTGCAACAAAAGTGAGACCATGATCTCCAACCTCCGCAAGGAGAAGGAACGCCTGACTTACTGACTGACCGTACGTGGTTAATCATCTACCATATCTGTCAAATGTAGCTTCATCAACCCTGCTCTGGACTCTCCATCAAACAGATCAAGGAACGTGGCACGAAAAGACAACCCTGGACCTGCTTGGAATGTACCGCTCAACCTACACCAGCTGCGATTAACAATACCAACCTAGACCACCAACCCGAAAGAAACCGCCCATAGCACTCGAAACTTGAAAGCTATCCAAGCTTTGAGAGGTTGCAAGTGTGAGGGATCCAGATTAGACGAGTCCACACCCTTCACCCAGCAGGAACTCAATTGGGCCCTAGGAAAACTCAAGAAAGGGAAAAGCCCAGGCATGGATGGAATCACGAGCGAGATGCTGAAACACCTCCCAAAGGTGGGCAAGGAAGTTTCCCTCAGGGTCATGAACAGAAGCTGGATGGGGGCTATCACACCAGCAGCATGGCGTAAGGCCCGAGATAGTAGCAATAGCAAAACCGAACAAAGACCCAGCCCAAGTAAATAGCTATCGATCCATCTGTCTTCTGAGTTGTATTGCGAAGCTAGAAGAACGAATGGTTCAATAGCGCCTCCAGTTCCTACTGGAATCTTCTGGGAAACTTAACAAGATCAGGCAAGCTTCATAAAAGGTATGAGTACTATGGACCAGGTCATCAAGGTCATTCATGAATCTTTCGATACTCTAGAAAACCCCAAGCCCCACAGATCGGCCTCAAAGGCCTATGACCGAGTCTGGAGAGACGGCCTCATAGCCAAAATGAAACGGATGGACATCCCAGGATGTTTCATCAGCTGGATTAACTCCCTGATTAGAGACCGCCACAACCGGGTCAGATGGGGAACCGCTACCTTAGATTTCTTCTTCTTTTTCTGCTGGCGGCTGCGGGAGATCCATAGCAGGGTCACTAAAAGAGGTAAATACTCCAGCGCTCTCCCGTCGTAAAAACAGTCTGGCGCACGGGGGTTGGGTCACCCCAAAAATGGAGGGAGGCGACTATCATCCCTATCCTCAAGAGCGGCAAGAACCCGAAGGAGATTGGGTCCTACAGACCCGTTAGTCTCACGAGCACTGTAGTCAAACTTGCCGAAAGAATGGTGAAAGCTAGACTTTACCACTTTTGGGAAAAAGAGAACAAGCTTACGGATATCAAGGCAAGCTTCAGATGAGGGATGGGTACTGAGATCCAAGTGGCCCGGGTCGCCCACAATGCCCTCCAAAACAAAGGCAAAGCCAAACACACGATTCTGGTGCTCTTCGACCTGAGCAGAGCCTACGATAGAACGTGGGGGAACGGGCTGATTGGCAAGATGATCAACATGGGCATTCCGATGTGCACCTGGAAGTGGGTGAGCAACTTTCTGAGGGACCGCAAGGCGAAGACAAGAGTGGAAGGGGACCTGATTAAGACCAAATGCATACGGGACGGACTCCCCCAAGGATCAGTGCTGGCTTCCATCCTCTTTAACATCTTCATCAACGACCTGGAAAAGTACATCACAAAAGAATGCTTGGCTTCTCTCTTCGCGGATGATTTAGCAGTTGCACCACAGGCCGACAGCATTCAGGAAGCAGAGAGATTGGCGCAACGAGCGATAGACGGGGTCAGGGCCTGGTGCACGAAATTTACAATGGTGTTGACGAGAGAAGTGCGAGGCGCTCCTGATTACCTCTGACGCGAGAATGGCTAATAGACAGCTCAGCCTGCAGATCGAGGGGACCCCGGTGAAGACCACCAAACACGCAAAGTTCCTGGGAGTTACCTTTGACCGTCTTATCAACTTCAACGAACACAGCAAGATTGCCGGAAGAAGCAGGTCAGAATCCTCAAATGCTCAGAAAGAAATATTGGGGCTGCAGTGAGGAGAGCCTGAGGACGTACGTGGGGATGGTGAGAGCTGGGCTGGACTATGCAGGGGGGTGGCTCGGAGGGGCGTGCGAAACAGCGATCAACAGAGCGGAAAGAACGCAATGTGCGGCTCTCAAGGCGGTGTTGGGCCTGACCAAGGACACAGGGAATAAAGTGGCCTGCGCTGAAGTCGGTGAACTGCCCGTGGGCATCAGAGCGGGCATATTGGCGGGCCAACTCAAGGAGAAGTGTTTAAGATTGGACATCAATCACCCAGCAAGGAGCATCGCAGAGAAGAATTGGACAGCATCACCAAGGGTCCGAGAAAAGGGGAAAACAAGCTCGCCTCCATCAAGGCCTGGAAGGAGAAGGCGGACGAGTAGATCACAGACAAAGAGTTCAAGAGACCAAGCGGTGAGGTACTCCAGTGTGCCTACCTGGGAGAGGATAAAGAAAGAAAACATCACAATCACCCACACGCTCATCACAGAAACAAAGAGAAGCGACTCGAAAGAAGTTAAAAGAGCAGCGGCAGAAGAAACCTTGGAGAGACTCGAGATGGCGGACGTGGAGGCTTGGACGGACGGGTCCGTGGATGGAGTCATCAGGAACAGAGGAGCCGGCTACACGTGTAGATTGGAAGACGAGAGCACGACGAGAGAAGCTTTCCCGGCGGGCGCGTACTGCAACCGCATACAGGCGGAGGTTGTACAGCGGGTCTCGTCAGGCGAGCCGGAACTCCCTCAGATACGAGTTCACCGACACGGATTCCTCTAAGAGGTTGTGCCAGCAGATACATCTAACTTGGTCATACAAAGTGTCTCAGAAGAGATACTAAACCGTTTAATATCACCCAGATGAGGCTGTGTGATTAACATGCAACAGAGGTGGACACCAGCCCTCACCCAAGCGATACCCTCAGAAGGGTGGTCACAATTTAAACAAACTGCAGAACTTTCACAGAACACCATACATATGCTCAAGCCTAACTAAGATGTCCCGAAACCACGTGTATTCGCACCACCACTCAGGGTGGTCCCCAGGACACTGTGTGCGTCGAGAGTAGCAGGACAATCGCCGCCCCCAACCCACCCAAAAACAGACCCAGGAATTAAAAAAAGTGACGTCGTCGGAATTTCCAAATCCATCCCCAGGAGAGCCAGACACGACGCCCGCCCCACCATTGTGAGGTTACACGAATGTCCCCAAGAGAAGGTGATCAAGTGAGGTGAGGGTTACACTCTGCCGGTATTTATGAACAGATGAACGTCGCGGGCCTCCGTGCCAGGAAAACGGTGCTCCTTCATCTCCTCGACACAAAGAGGATCGATGTAGCCTGTCTCCAAGAGACAAACCTTACTGAAGATTGATGGAGGTGTTGACCGTGCTGTCTACTGGGACGGTGGCCTCTCTCAAACCTCTCCCCGTGCCCCATCCTAGGGCCCCCAACGACCGGGTGACTGAACTCACCTCCATTCGGATCCATGACCGGGTGACGGACGAGAACAGTGCTTCAACTCTTATTTCCTTTCCGGTGACCAAAAAGGCAGAATGGAGTAAGTTCTGGCTAGATCTCGACTCCCTCCTCCAGGGCTGGAACGACCCTCCCCCTTTCTCCTACTGAAGCCAATAAACGGCTGTCCGAGGCGATCCTCCGTGCAGCAAAGGCCGCCATTTGAAGGGGCTCCCGTAAAACGGAGCATGTCTGGTGGACCCCAGAGGTCGAGGCCAAAGTCGTCGAGAGGCGGCAAACCCTTGAAAACCTCCGCGAGGACCCAGATATCTCACCCTCATAGAGATCTTTAAAACGGCGGCGGAATCAGCGGGAGATAGGTGCGATGAGTGTAGAAGATACAGGAGGCCAGGCCAGGGTATAGAGTGCAAAGGATGTATAGCAAAGTCCTACATCTCTCCTGTGCCCAGCTGGGCTCAAGGACATAAGCGCAGATGATCGACCGACAAACGTGAAGATGCAAGGATTGCCAAAACCAATTGGACCTTAATGCAAACAGGGTTAAGAACGCCATAGATCTAGAAGGAGAGGCCCCAGACTGCTAAGAGCCCTCCAGTGGAACTGGGACCACCTGCAGGTCAAAATCCCTGAGCTGGAGGTGTTTTTCAGAGACAGAAAGACCGACGTTGCGCTTATCCAGGAGTCGAAGCTCAGGGCGGAGGACGGAGAAGTGAGGGTAGCCGACTTTGAGATGGTATGGAGGGACAGAGATAGGGAGGGACGTAGCAGATGAACGATGGTGAAGTCTAATTACCTTGATCCGGGAAGGCCTGCGGTACCAGATCATTTTTTTTCCACCAGTTTATTAGTCACTCCTGGGCAATCCCTTTGATGAACTCAATGATGTCCTTTATATTGTCATCTTTGGCCAGATCCCTCATCCCATTGATTCCGCGTTCCCTCTTTTTTGGTCACCCTCTCGTCTTTACATCTTTCTAAAACATGATCGACTGTCTCTCTTTTTGTATTGCACTATCTACAGACCTCTCCTTCTTCTGTGTTGATCCTTCTTCGGAATTTTCCCAAGTACCTGGCCTCTCCACACCTCAGTTGTGATATTGTTACGTGTTCTTCCCTGCTGATATTGTCTCTTATTTTCAGGTAGAGTTCTTTTGTTGCCAAAGATCTTACACCGTTCAGTATCCTTACCAATGTTGTTTGTGAAATCCACAGCTAATTTTCTTTTAATTTTAGCCTTCATGCCGTCAGTACCAATTATCTAAGCTCCCTCGCACTCTGTCGCTCTATCAGCCAATTCGTTCTTGTCGATCCCGCAGTGGGCTGCACCAAACTGTATTGTTATGTTCACATAGTCCACTATATTTAAGAGATTTTCTCAAACACTGGCTATCAGTTCGTTCTTTTTTATTGTAAAGCTTCAATGGATGATTGTGAATCTGTACATTTAATTAAGCTTTTATTTTTTATACCATCAGTCAATCCCGAATCTCTTAAACATCTCAGACCCGCTAGTATTGCTGTTAGTTCCGCTCTACAGAATGATGCAAATTTGGCAGCTCCTGCTTGTGCTCCAATAATGGGTTCGCTATTGCCTTTCTTATAGATGACCGCTCCTCCTCCTCCAATTTTGTTTTTGACTGATCCATCGGTCCACATTTCAAGATCAAACTCACCCCTCCGTTCTAGTGTCTTTTTGGTTGGCTTTCTGCTTATTTGCATCATTCTCTTCACGTTTAATCTCTTTTGTCAAGGGTAGGATACATATGTATTCGTCCTTCTGCCTTTGCCCCTTCCCAAGGCGCGTATGGTAGGACAATGAGTTTTAGTTCTTTGTCGGCCTCTGTTTCATTTCTTCTAGTACTTCCTTTGGGATTATACGCCAGTTACGTTTGCTCTTAATTCTTTGTTTGGGTATATCTTGATCATCTAAAGTTCTTATTGCGTCCTCATTCGGCATTCTGGGCATGTTGTCTAATCTAATTGTGGTGGTTGCCTTTGCTCTTACTTTAAATGATAAGAACTAGGTTGGCTTCTAAAAGCAATGATTCAATATTAGTTGTATTAACACAACCTGTTATAATACGCGCCGCTCTGTTTTGAATTGCTTCTTATTTACTCATATTTGTATTTGAAATAATTTGTCCCCAAACATACGACCCATATTCAATGATGCTTCTTATATATCCTGTATACATGATTCTCAGAAAGGATGGTTTACATCCCCATGTGGTGTTTGCCATAGCCCTAAGTTGTGCTATTCTTCTACTTGCTTCAGATCTTATTTTCTTCATAAGTTCTCCAAATGATAGGTTTGTGTTCAGAATGATCTCAAGAAGCTTCACTTTTTCTTTGTAATCGATTGATAATCCATCAATCTCTAATTTTGGTATTCTGCTTTCTTTCTTATCTCCTGTCCAATTGCTGAAAAGAATAGCTTCACATTTTCTGGTGCCACTTTCATCCGAAATGTAACGGTGTACATGTGGACATGGACACCTGGTGAGAATCTTTTCGATTTTGATTTTTCCTTTTTACCTGACACACTGCTCTCCGAGAGGAAATTTTTTATCCAGAGACAATTTTTTGCTTGTATTTTCATTTCAATCATTGTATGGATAATTGTTCTGTGGTCCACTTTTTAGAAAGCCCTGGCGAAATCCACTAATACTGCTAAAGTTCTTCTGTGTGTTTTTTGTCTTGGAATCCATTTTAAACATCTTCTACTATCTTCACTATAGTATTCGTTGTATTCCTGCCAATTCTGAATCCCGACTGAGCTGTTGATAATTTCTTGTTGGTCTCAATATCGTGTACCATATGCTCTCTTATTAGCCTTTCAGCCAGTTTGGCTATATACGACGTTAAGGTGACAGGCCTGAACGATTCCATTTTGCTATGGTCTTTCCAGGTTTAGGAAGTGGTTTTATTATTCATATTTCCACTGGCTCGGTACGATTCCTTTTCTCCAGCTTTCATTTATTATGTTTAGAAGTGTATACTTACTAGTTTCTGATAGATTTCTAATGTGCTCAGTGTATATATCGTCATATTCCGCAGCTCTGTTCTGGTTCAGATTCTGTATGGCGTATTCTAATTCAGTTTTATCGAAGTCGCTGTTGGCTCCTGTGTTGTTCATATTTTGTCTGAGTTCATTGGGTTTTTTTGCTATCATTTTCTTTCTTCACCTCATTTAAGTTTCTTAGTCTTCTGTAGCATGCATTTTCTCTTTGTGGTCCCAATACCACTGTCTTGTTCTTATTATTGAAGACCATGGCAGACATTTTTTTCATTTCAAAATATCATAGTAAAAAATACCTCTGTATATTCCCATAATACTAGAAATTCAAGTAACATTTTTTGAAATGCATGGCTTACCTTCCTAACCCGAGAATCATTGATAAAGCTTCAATTCAATGGAACAAACTACCAA
>JAUYWV010094622.1:0-14275 GCA_032274565.1 Nematoplana nigrocapitula
TTCTGTTTTTTCTCCGTCTCTTTTCTCTCTCTTCTTTTTATTTGAATATTTTGTTTTTTTCTAATCTTTCCTCTGTTTCTGTCTGTTTTCTCTCCCCACTCTCTTCTGATTATATCTTTTTCATATCCATTGTTTTCTCTCTGTCTCTTCCTCTTTTTCAAGTCTCTTTCATCGGTAGGTCGGGACGCTGACGCATTCCTTCGACCGCGAATTACAAGAACAACAACACAGTCTTGGCTATTCAAGAAGCCCAAATAATCAATGTATCCCTTGATAATAAAATAATCAATTAATTGCACAAAAATTGAAAAATCATTCCTTTAATATGACATTTCATCACACATTGAAAAAGACATGATGAAATCATGTGAGATACCGCATGTCACTCGAATCTGAACGTTAAATGGATTCATCTCTTTTTCACAGCTGGACCCTGATAGAATCATTGGGATCTTTTTGGGGGTTAGCAACAGAAGTATACTATCATTTAGGAACAATGCATAACTGTCTCCAACTTTTATCACCTGGAATTTAGACAATAGATACACACGAGCAAGGATCGATAGTATCCAGCGAGAATGAAAGCATGTCCCAAGTAAGTATGTCCTAAAATAAGTACACTGTCGCTGACCGATGTCCAAAATCGGGGTCATATGCTAATATTATTCAAAATTGAGAACACCCCATATTTAAGTTCATAGTAGCAGCACGTATAAATCACTAAAGAATAATTCTAGTCAAAAACTTCTAAGGAGAAAAGGGATGGTAGAGAAGTTAGCAATAAACTGCGCACTCACTAGATCGGAAGCAGCTAAGCAGAAGCGTCGTGAGTAAGTGAACTACGCCTGTCACAGAGAAAGGCAGGCAGGCCAAGCGTGGGAAATTAAAGGCAAAAAATCAACTGCCATACAAACTTAATTAAAGTCTATGATGCAAAGAATGGTGTTGTGGTGGGGTTTCCCTCTATTGAAAGTCATAAGAAAAAGGATGACATCTCTCCTACTTCATCGCATCGATCGTGGCCCATCGCCTTATCTCTCCTACGACCAGTCTACCCAAGATCTCCTCCACCTCTTCTTTCACTGTCAGGCTATCTCCTCCTTGCATCCTACTTCTATCCCCTACTTGTCCCTCCTGCGACCAGTCTCCCAAAAATCTTCTTCTCCGGACCGCGCCTTGCCCGCACCCATCTGGTGCGGATACGGTAGGACGTTCAGAGCGAGCTACCTCCTGAAGCTTGCGGGGATGCCTGCAACATTGCGATTTTGTCTTCAACTTTCGGTGAATTAACAGCGGCCCCACGTGAAGGGTCCCAATATGCCGCCACCCAAAATCTCCTCCAACTCCCCATCATTAACCGGCTCTCAAATACCTCTCCCTCTTATTCTCATCCTTCTCTCTCTCCCCATTACCTCTACCTTTCCTTCTCCTTCACCACCCTCTCCTCCTTTTCTACGTTCCTCAGTCTGCCTACCTTATGAGGTTTGGAGGAGACTGTGGCCAGCCGGTTGAGCATATACTGCATTACTCTGGTGACAGTCCCGGGCCCCACGTAGCGCGGCAGGGACTCAACGCCCTGCTTGGACATGTAGGGCCCCGCATAACAGCGACTGTTAAAATAGATGGTTGTGCTCTCCTCTTCCCTCTCTTCCTCGGCTTCTGACAGTTGTCCATTGGCTTGGCTGTCGTCGGCATAATGGAGGGGCGGAATTAGCAGATGGCCGGTGATCTCAGACCAACGGGCGGGGAACAACTCCGTACTCCTAGCATCCCAAATCCGGTCTGGGCCGAGGCAGGGCTCGCAATCCAGATGTAGCCAGATCATGAGCCCGTAGGTCCGCGTCACCACAGCTGTGCAAAGGCGATCAGGCTGCTCTGGATGGACCACTTCGAGCTTCTGTCCGGCGACAAACTCCTCGCTCCCACCACCATTGCCCTTCTCCACCTCATCGTACCGGTTGACACGGAAATAGGACTGTGGCGGGGCGTACTGGCCCGGGCAGTAGCGTTCCAGGTAGACGGCCCAGGAAAAGCTCTCCTCGGCGGACCAGCCGGGCGGAGGGGTGAGGGGAATCCCGCGGACGTAGGTCGAGTTGGCGGGCATGATCAGGGGGCAACCGGCGTGGCAGAGGAAACGAACCGATTGCCGCTCTTCCGGGCCCTCCTCTCGCAGGTCGTCCATCTCAACGAGGAAGTAGCGCTCGTTGAGTACTCGGACAATGCTCGCCGGTTGGACCAGATGACGCCGATGGGGATGCACCGCCTCCAGCTTCCAGCCCTCCTCAAACGCGTGCACCGGCGGGGGTTCGTCGTCGCCAAAGTGCAGAGCGGTCAGGGCGCACGGGGCCCCACGGAGGAAGGTGTCCATGTTGGAGATCTCCCGATCCACCGGCATATCGGCTGGAGGTCTGTAGGCATAGCTCTGCCCCTTGGCCCACCCGAGTGGGTGCAGTCGACGATGCCGGTAGAAGAGGAACAGGTTATTGGCCGACACTTTCGGGTCACTGCCGAACCACGTGAGTAGCAGACGTCCACCGCCCACATTTCGCGTCACTTTCACAATCCACACGGTGAATGGGTCGTTGAGATGCTCGCATTCCAAATGGCAGCCCTCGCGAATCAAATCATAGATGCAGAACCTATTGCACGACTCCAACAGTTCACGGGGCACCCCCTTGGCCGACATTTCGGCTTGGCTGGCAGTGGACGGGGTTCCGCCAGACTTGACCACACAGACCGGCGGGGTAAGAGGGAAACCCTGCGATTCCGCGTAGCCCAGCGGTTTCCCCACCGAATTCTGGTGCAGATTGAGCCAGAAGTCGGCCGAAGCGTCGCCCTCCTTCATCCCGTCGAACCGGAGGGTGAGGAGGGGGCCGCACATCAGCTGGACTTCGGCGGGCCACCACTTGTTTCCGCCGTAGTGGATCTCCAACATCTGGCCCCGCTGGATGGTCGGGTGCATGCTCCGTTCCACGTGGCTGAACAGGGAGCCAGGAGCCACTTGGCAGCCCGTCTCTTGGATGTACTCATCCCAGCTGAACATCTCAGCGATAATCTGCAACCAGACACAAGCAGCATTTACAAAAACTAACCAATCCACAAACACAAACAGGTAATCAAGCAGAGAAGTAATAAACAAGCGCCCGGCTGTAGCAAACATAAGAAAAAATGGCAGGCCAGCAGATATAACTGAATAAGACTATTTGCCGTGGCAACAGGAGAAAACTTTAGAAATGTTTTAGTTTAGAAACACTGCCTGTAACAATTCCCCAGCATTATCTTCCACCGGATCTCTGCCTCCATTGCGCTCTTGGAAGGCTGATTTCGAAGAGTTAACGTCTGCCCATTCGTGCCAGCTCAGGAAGACATGTCTTTTCAGAAAAACCGACGATTACTCTGACATCACTAACAATTTTCCGCTATAGTTGTCGAATTTGAGCGTGTGCTGTTGAAGGTTGCCAATTTGCCATAGAATGAAAATATTGAAGTAGGAGTTGGAAAGCCTCGAACCTGGAGCGTCAACGAAGGTCAAAGACGGCTCTCTTCAGTGCAGTTAGCGGACGACATCATAGGGTAGACCTGATCTTGCATGCAGGTACATGGGTGATATTCGCTATCTTCATGTTTACTTCGAGGGTTTCGAATTATAGTACTTAATCCTCATTGAAAAATACTGTGATTTTCACAGCAACCTGTCCCAGCACGTTCTTCGCTACCATTGAGTTAAACATTAAGTAAACAGGGACTTTAATCACTAGATCATCTGTATAGCTATCAGGCAACAAGTCACCGATAAGGCCAACAAGGAGGCGATGAAAACTAACTATCGTTGACTGGACGTCAGGCTCACCAGTGAAAAGGCAATGGCGTCTGATACAGTTCTGCTATGTTTGAACGAAACTGAATATGGTTTATATACCAGATACGTGTGTCAAGATCGAATTTTGATTAAGTCAAAGTTCAGAGTTGACACTAAACGGTAATTGTGGATGCTACACTTTCAATAGAAAATCGCAGGACTTTGTTAAAACATCGCAGACTGCAGCAGCACTGTTTTACCAACGGGATGCAAAGGCGGAGCTCATAAAGTTAGAGGTACTCACTAAATCTGTGTGAGCTTCATGAGCAGAATATCAAGAACACGTGGTAGATTCGTCGAGGCTATGAATGCAAAGAGCGTAAATGCTTGTTTCGCCAGAAATTCATAGTAATTAACTTTCCGCACGCTAAAGAAAACAAATATCTTCGCGGCGGAGGAAAAAACGTCCCTAGTTTTATTGATTGTTTGATTTTATTGTATCAATAGCGGCGGCTTATTCTGTAGTCACAATTAATTCAAGTTCCATTAAATGATCATCTGGGCTCAGGCTGCTTTTATTTATGGCTAGCCTTTATAAATATGTAGGATAATTTACCGGGAAATGCGTTTGGAAATGTGTCGGAAAAAGCTAAGGCCGGGAAGCACATCTAGTATACCCAATTTGACAATGAAAATGAAAATAAGGTTGATATAGTAGTCAAGGCCAGTGCCCAATATCCGGTATTGGTTCAGCTTGCCAACCCAGTCCCACATGAAATGTTCGTGATTTGCTCGAGTAGCTAAATGGCGTTTGGTTAGATCATTTTAAAAAACTGCTTGAAAATGCTGATGTTACAAAGCGAAACAGGTCGCATTAACTGGTCTATATTGACCTGATGTGCCGGAAAATGATTTTTTCTTAAAAAGGGAACTGTGTTGGAAAATATGTCGTTAAAAGTGATGGAAAATGTGGCAGTAAATGTGTTGGAAAAATGAAAATGGTTCGATAAATGTGACAGAGAAAGAGAGAAAAGCGAAATATAGGGTAGGCCTAGAGAGAGAAAAGAAATGGGAAGTGGGAAGAGCAAAAAAAGGGAGCAGATACAAAAGGAGAGAGAGAGAAAGAGAGAAAAGAGATCAGAGAGGTAAGAGAGGGAGGCAATACAAAGGGGGAGAGAGAAAGGACACAAGGAAAGAGAAAAGAGATGGGAAAGAGAGAGAGAAAGAGAGAAAAGAGATTAGAGAGGAAAGAGAGGGAGGCAATACAAAGGGGGAGAGAGAAAGGACACAAGGAAAGAGAAAAGAGATGGGAAAGAGAGAGAGAGAGAGAATAAGAGAGGGGTAGAGAGGAGATAAACTGCAGTGTTCCAGGGAATACAGCACTTTGCCTGCCAGAGCAGGACACCTCCTCCACAAGAAGATGGCTACATGGGGCGATTGGCTATCTTCTTGGTCAGCAGCTTGTGTCAGCACCAATTCACTGCAGGTGAGAACTGCCTTTTCCATAGGTTATAGTATTGGATTCACCCAGTAAAGTTTTGCGAGGGTAGGCTCTTGTTGTGGCTGGTTCCCCTATTGGCCATTGTAGGGACCTGGCCTACATCCCCCAGTAAGCTGATGAGCTCAGACTTAGTAATAATATAGTGGGACATGACCATTCTGTTTAGAAAATCAAATGAGGAGATAGACAATGAGGCTATTAAATGCCATATGTGCATGGAAAAAGAACTCACATAAATCAAATAAAGAAATAAAGACAAAAATATAATTAGTTGCCTCAAATAGGTAGATTAAAACAAAATAACCAAAAGTACAGATAATTCTTTTCCTTTACTTCTGATACTTTTGTTTCCTCAATGTTTTTTTATAAAAAGATGTGACTGTGAGGAAATCTAATTATAAATTTAAGGAAAATAAGTATTTTTGCATTTTCTCAGAAATGTGTAAAAAATTCATATTTATTAAGAACTCTAAATTATATTTGTATCTTCAGTTAAAAAATATAACAAAATGATTATATATAAATCTAGTGATTTTAATTAAATCCACAAAATTATATAGGTATTCAAAAAGTGATTTTCGATTCTAATGAATCAAACTAGATGACATAGTTTTAAATTTATGAAATAGGAATGTTTGATATCCTAGAATAAAAGATTGATCCTTCAAATCGATTTTGAAATATTGTAATAGTACTTGGTATCCTTAGTTTCATTTTTGCTTTCTGAAATATTTAAATATGTGATAGTAATATTTAAAAATAGTAAAATACATATAAAGTAGGATTAACTTATATCAACACCTCAAGGGAGAAAGCCAAAAGTGTTGAAAATATGTACATACAAGTATGTATTAAAGAATTTTTATTAATACATGTCACAATTCCTCTACAAAACCACACACAAAACCTAGATAGGTACAGCAAGTTATAAATACATATATATATGTATGTAACAAATCCCGATAATGTGTGTATCCCATAAAATTAAACAGTGTTATAGAGTTAGACAATTCCAGTGTATGCAACAATATAATGAATGACCTGTAGGTATGAAACTTAAAACTTCCAGAAAAAATCATGAATAGAAGTTTGCTTCTTTGTTGATAAAAATTTTATCAACAATGGCACCTCTAATAGTGTCCAAATGTGTGCATAAAATATTGTCTAAATCATTGCCAACTGCCAATTCTCTTAGTCTATTAACCATTCCAAGCCCTTCTTGAAATGATGGTGTCCGGAGCTGAAGGTGACACACAGTCATCATCATCACCTTCTGCAAGGAATTCTGCCACTCATGGGTATTTTTCGTTTTTCATTAAAATTATTGCAAAAGTTTCTTTTTCAGTACAAATTTGAAGGTAAGGGTCTAGGGAACAATTCTGATTCGAGTGTCAAGAAGTCAGGTATAAAAATAAAATAACTGCCAATACCTTTTTTCATATCATGCCACATAACTTTTATTCTATTGAACATAGAATGGTGATATTGGTCTCTATACCTAGGTTTGCAAGTATGAGTTATAACATAAACATGATTAGTTGGGTTGTTGACAGGTTTGTGGCGATAGTGTTCAGGAGATCATTTGGGTTGTCTTTCCTGCTTTGAGGGAGATCCAGATTTCTGTGGCTGGATCCAGAGCATTGATGGAATGGAAATTAATCAGAAGGATTATGACATCTGTCTCCAGTATACACCAATCCAAGTGACAAAGATTGGAGGGCAGGAATGAGATGTATTAAGACACGTGTCAGCTTCCTCATGGTTGCATTGATCCATTGGCGAACTGTTTCCAAAATGGTGGACTTGATCCTAGCAGTGATGTAGACATTCATGTCATCTGGGAAATGTTCTTCTGCAATCTTTTGACAGGAATGAGAACAGTTCCTTCTTGTCTGCAAGAAAATTCTGCCAGTTTGCTGGGATTTTGGCAGTACCATATATGCCTTGTCAGATATCTGTTCCTAGTTGTTCCCTTGTTCCTCCTTTGATCGACAGTGCAGGATGCTGGTCCCAGACAATATCTACTCTTGTCAAGTGGTTCAAGTCATGGCAATGCTTGGGCAGAATACTCTGTCGAAATATGAATCAAAGGTTTTGTCTTGGACAGTTGTACCAGGAAGTGAGTGTATTAGTACTCCACTGTCAATAATAATGAAGTCGTAAACATCTGGCGTGAGTAGCTCCTTGTAGACAGAAATGATGCTACTTGAACTGGCATCCATGATATATACCAACAAATCTGACTTGGTACAAAAGTTGAGGGACCCTTGTGATGACAATGCAGGTGGGTTTGGGGAAGATTCATGCTGAAAAAACTACCCCCCCCCCCATGGCTGTCTAGTACAAGAAACAGGGTGTCCGTAGTATTCTTTTAAAAAAAAAGTATATTATATAACAGTATTTAAGTATATTATTATATGGTAATAAGAGATATAAAAGTACACTTTTATATTTTTTTAATAACAGACCACTTTGAGTTATGATTGTAATATATATATATATAATAGTTAATAAATTCATATATAAATTTTTAAGTTGAATTATGGCTTTAATTGTTTTACCAAAAATAAATTTTCTTATATTGACAAAATTGTATATTCAAGACAAGTATAGTAGCTACAATTCAAGTATATTTTAGCTAAATCAAGTATATTTAAGTATATACTTGAATTTTAAGTACCTATGGACACCCTGAAGAAAAGCTTTTCCAAAAAGGTTTGCATGATGTTTGAATTGCTGCACTTTCAGGTTGGTTGCTGACTTTTTTTGTGTTTTCTTCTCATGGAACAATAGTAAGTTGTTTCGTTTGATTGGTGCTGTCAGAGGTGCATCATCAAAAGTCAAGCACACTCTGTCTGAAGTTGCTATACTGCTCTTGTCCCATAGACTCGACTTTATGGATAGATATATGGTAGTAGCCACCTACTCACACACCTTGTTGTTTAATGTAACCAGGTCTCCACTGTGCTCTTCAAAAGGATTTCTATTGCTCAGCAATAGCAAAATTATTAGTATATAAGAATATTTAGCATATAATGCAAGACAGGTCTGGTAAATTTTTTCTATGCATGCGCAGTGGAGGTCAAAAACTCAACCTCGCGAAATAGGATTCCAGTAACCGGAATTGTGTCTACTGTGTTTTCATTATTTAGTCTGTTTTATTAGGTTCTAGGAGTTTAAACAAATTTGAGTATTACTGATTTCAAATTATATGTACTCAAGTCGGGGCTCAATAGGAGTAGAGTTAAAATACACTTTCCAGAGAATTAATCCTCTATTCCCTATTATTTATATATGGTAAAAATATATTTTTACATTAAATATATGGCCATCTAAAGTTTTCAGATATGCGTAAAATAAATAGATTGATTCTTAAATACATTGATTTTTACCTATCTGGATCGTTTACAAATTGTCCAAATTTGCTATCCATGGATGAAAGCAGACCAAAACATCACCAGTCCAAAACATTACTAAAGAAGTCCAAAATGTCACCAATGAAGTCCAAAATGTCACCAAATGATTATAATACTATATTTGATTATAATAGTAAACTAAATAATGTTATAGATACTTTGAATAGTAACATATTATATAAGGCGGTTGAATTAAATAGTTTAAAATATTATTTACATTCACGTTTGCTTATACAGTTACAGAGTAGGTAACAGAGTATAATATAATATTACATATAATTTTATATATATTATCTTTGTACTAAATAAAAATAATATAGTTATAATCAAATATAGTATTATAATATTTTGGTGATGTTTTGGACTTCTTTGGTGACATTTTGGACATTTGACCCGAACTCACATGGGTAATACTAATAGTAATACTATTAATATGATATTGATAATATTTTGATAGATTTATTTATACTACTATTAGTATTAGTATTAATTAATAATAATACTTACTACTACTATTATATTTATTAATTCATTTTTCCTATAAATGATTGTTTCATATCTATTTATATTTATGCTAAAAGATGACTATTTAGAAAAATGTGTAATTAAAAATAATACTACTTTTTAAGTAATAAAATAAAATAGGTTTTAAAATTACATTAAGTTACTTTAAATTTAATACATTAAATAAACCATTGTAGAAATTTTATAAAAATGGTTTACTTTTTAAATTTATTTTATCAATACTAGGCAATATTGTAATTTATAAAATAAAGTTGGATAAATAAAAATCTATTTCCAAATAACATAAGTAATACTAAAACTAAAAAATGTCCAGGAATTTAAACTAAAACTGTTTACTGGATTAATTTTTGTTGACAAATTATGGAAACTAATTAAAATTAGAATAAATCATTAATTTTTTTAATTTCTGTAGCAAAAAATTGATTGACTTTTACCATATTAAATAAATATATAAAAATGCTGCTTGGCCTTTTAAATGAATAATGTTATTAAACTTAAAGACAATTAGTTATACATATTAATACATTTACATACAATCCTTTGTCAACTATCAACTATCCATATCGCGACAATTTTAGAATAGAAAATGTATATTATATTAAAAATATAAATATGACAAAGGCTTATGCAATTTAACGGCACGGCTCTTGTTTACACGAAAATCATATATAATTTCTATATGGAATTTTGTGAGATAACCGCTTTCATACTGATCAACTAAATATTTCCAGACCACGACAGACAATAAATACTGATATATATATGCAAAACTTATGGAACTATTTTTATAATTTTAATTACATATTTTGATGTGATTTCGATGACCCGCGAGCGAGTCTCTAGAATCATCTCATTAAAAGATGCAGAAACTAACGTAGGCTAATACATATGAATAACATTATGAGATTATTTAAATACAACAATCTAGTAAAATATGCCACAACTTCATACTATGTATCTTTGATTCGATCAATCAACTTTCAACACGGATTCAACTATCACTCGCGCACCATGTTCATAATATGATTTTGGGATCAAAATAAGTCTGAAATATATGGAAGAAACAACATATTAATGTAATACACCAAAATATTTCACATAGGTTGTGGGGTAAAAGTTGCAAATCCGAGGAGAAGGGCCTGTGAGTTTGACTAGACGTGGCGCGGCGCGGCTAAACCAGCATTATCACCCTAATTGTCTCGTCCGAGCTGCTCGTGCGCGCCTATAATGACAAATGTATAAGTCTGTCAAGTGGAGCTGACTAGCGCTGCTTGGCTCATTGACAGAGTTCTGCATCATAAACATATGCTCTTATTGTAAATTAACGAAGAGCGTGTTGAAGTTGTATTGAACTGAATTAGAAGTTGTCTCGTTCCGAATTATACGCGCCTGAAAAAAAGTATTTTGTGATTCCTCACATAGGAAGTGATTTAATTTGTGAAATGGCCAAAATATTAAGCAAACTGCTTTCATTTTTTAGTCCATTTCATGTTTTTAACACACGTGAGATTATGTTTATAATCTTTCTGGTCATAGAAATAAGTTAAAAATATTAATTATTTATCACAACTTGATAAACTATAAGAACTTTGCGGTTAGTCTCAGAGGTATTACTTCGAACTAAAAACTCAAAAAGTTTGGTTTACCTTTTATTATTATTATAATACAACAGATGCAAGAACACAATTATTAGGAAAGACTGGATTCGATCCCTGAAGGCAACGTTTTTAAAT
Source organism: Nematoplana nigrocapitula (assembly GCA_032274565.1). Classification (NCBI taxonomy): domain Eukaryota; kingdom Metazoa; phylum Platyhelminthes; order Proseriata; family Nematoplanidae; genus Nematoplana; species Nematoplana nigrocapitula. The sequence goes on from JAUYWV010094622.1 coordinate 10,975, forward strand.
CACGTTAGAGCCTGATCCCTTAAGAACTGTACGGCTCCACATTGGTCCGGGGCAAATTGACATGCTGCAAGAGAATATCTATATATAGGACAATTGGTTCTTCCCTGGCCCCTGCGAAGAGGTTGGAAAGGCCGCCAGGTAAGGACCAGGGCCGTCTCTAGCATATATAGTGACCAGCCCTATGACCTCAAGTTGTTGCGACCCAGTGCCGTAGCCAGGACTAAAATTTGGGGGGTGCAAAGCCGGTTCAAAAGGGTGCAGTAAAAAAAGTAGATCAAACAATTAATATGCGTATTTGATGGAATTTTATGAATCTTAATTGTGCCCTATACCCATACTAAAGCAAATGGAGTATGTATACGAAAAACGTCTGTGCCTCATAAAAAAAACAAGTAGTACAAGTAAAGATATATGTCCCGGCGTGAAAAACAATCGGGGCCCCCGAGGGGCGACGCCGGGCCAGTTCCTCTTCCACGCGCCGGGCCCCGGCCGGGCCACATTTTAAAAAAAACCCAAAAACGCCACACTACTCGAAAGTAGTGTGACTTTTAATTGCTATTTATTAGGAATTAAATTTACAATAGCTATATTTTCTGCATTGTACCTAAATTGTGTATTCTTATTATTTATTGTAGCTTTATTTGTCGCATTATTTTAAACGCTAAACGCTATGGATAACAGCACAATGGAAATTATACTTTCAATGAGAATGTTATCCTTAGCGTTTAGATAATTATAAAATATAATGTGATAAATTACGTTACAATAAAGAAAGAATGTACAATAAAATTACAATGCGAAAATATTGCAACTATTATGCAAATACTGTATTCTGAAAATAAACCACATTTAGTTTAATAGAAATAGGTAGAACAACCACTGTATAAACAAATAGCCCGAGTAATAATATAATTTCGATCTCTTAAAAATGCGCATTACACAAGATAATAGAAAATGTAACACTTATACACACATTTTATTGTTTGGATGCCAGTCCGGCTAATCAAGACATGCCATACTTAAACAGGTGAACTTCGAAAAAGTGGGAGACTGTCTATACAAATGGTAATCTCAATATCATTATAAAGTTCATTAAAAAGCAGAAACCTGTTTGAAATACAGTAACGTAAAATGTCCACAATAGATAAAAAGCCAACGCCGAATTGTGATTCATCTGTCCACTGTCACTTTTCCGAGAAGGAGAATCAGGTATCGGTTCCTCTTTTCGTCGAACAGTGCGGTGAAGTGTACTGCCGTCGGCGCGTAGAGAGACACCTTCTGTGCATCCCATTCTACACTTTCTATGGCGACTGCCACCTTTAGGGCATCGTAAAAAGTAAGTTAATCTTTCCCCAAAAGTTCCTTCTGAATTCGTTGGTTTCATAATACCGACAAAACAGTCTATCTCGTAAGGACTCATCCAGGAATGCACCAAAATCACAGAACCCTGATAATGCCTTTAAATGTTGACAAAGGTCTAAATCGTTTCGCCCAGCTGTTGGGTTGTTGTTGTTGTCATTCCCGGTCAGGGGGACTCGTCAGCGCCCCGACCACTTGGAGAAAGGAGAGGACTCGGGGGTCGTCCTCGCCCAGTACGGCCATCGAGGGACTCTGACCGAGGTGCCGTAGGCTGGCGGCGGCATGGGCAGGGCAGTCCAGGGCAAGATGTCGTGTGTCGTGAGGGCCGCCGCTGCAGTTGGGGCAATCGTGGGTTTCGGCTTTTCCAACGCGGTGGAGGTAGGAGCCGGGCCAAGGAAATCTCCTCTCCCCTGGCGATGTAGGCGGTCTCGGTTCGTTGGAGGCCGTTGGAGGTGCAGATCCGGTGGTCGGTGCAGTGGGGCTCTGCCTCGTAGATCCGGCGGTCAAGAAGGAGCGCCTGACGGGCCGTGGCGCGGCGGCCCGACTGGAGGTCAATCTGGCCCGTCTGTGGGAGGGCGGCGCCCGTCCGAGCCACTGAATCAGCGTCCTCGTTTCCTCGGAGGCCGCAGTGTTGGGTTCGTGAATTGAATTGGAATCGAGCCAAAATAGTATTTACTTGAGGTGTAAAATACTCTGAGTGCCCTTGTTAACTCAAGGTAAGACATCTCAGCAGTATTTCGAGGAGTAATGCAGTTTTCTAGGATTGCATAGGCTTCGATGTCATGCTCCAGAAGATATGCATTCAAACGCTCAAGGCACAATAAGGTCCATGTGTGAGGATTATTAGTGTCAAACACCTCAAAATTTCGCGCCATCTCGTCGCCAGTTTTGTATCGCTTGGTTTACGTAAAACCGAAAAAAGAGAGACCAACATAAAACGTCATGTACTTTATTTCATAGGCGTTGTTGTTACGCCTCGGTTGACTTCAGCCTGACCCGCCTACACCACTTCCAATACTGCAGGGCCTCGCGTGGCTTCCTCGTTGTTGTACCAACAAGTTTTCAGCAAAGTCCCATTTTATCGAGACACTCTTTCTGTCTGTCAGCCACTCAGAGGCCTGCTTAAAACTAACCACCGCATTTCAATTAAAGCGTATCCAGGCGACGGGACATAAATCTCGTACAAGCCTAGGGAAACATACATAAAGATATCGACCCGTATTTTCGGGTCGATATTGCAGAAGTAGCCTGATTGTATAAAACTGAAAAAGCATGAGTCCCGATAAAAAGACTGACTAAATAGGTAATTAACAAAAGTGAATAAAGAATATTAACATCAAGATACCACAGTATAGTTTGGAACTCTCTCTCTCTAGATCATCATATAACAAGTTTAAATGCAATCACTGTACATGAAAAAAACTTAGAGCAAATCTCATAAAAAAACACTGAAGCTAATCGCCGATTATTGAGGATAGTTGCCGATTTACTGAGGCTATAGTGTCCATAAAAATGTTTGCTAACAAAAGTGTTCACATTAAGTAGGTCAACAATAATTTTGCATAGAGAAAGTTGTAGATTACCAAATGTGGACGGTGTAGATCGAGTCCGGACGCAAATCTGGGCAAAAATAGCACTTTTTCCCAAATTAGGAGGTAAAGCTTCACCGGTTCCCCTCGGTTTCTAATTATCGAGATATTAGACCATAACCTAGAGGATGCGCTTCCATGACATAAAATTTACAATCCAATATTAATGGGCACAAGATGGGCCACCAGCCCGTCTTTACCCCAAACATGGGTTGGCCCAGCATTTCCCCATACATTATTTTTTTCATTATCATTCAATCGATTGATGTATTACCTTGAAACCCCAATAAAACTTCTTTATATGCCAAAAATTATTAATAAAGTTGGCCCTTCGTGTCAGCCCATTGGCCCAG
>JAUYWV010094633.1:0-14273 GCA_032274565.1 Nematoplana nigrocapitula
TTTCTATAATTTATAAAATGCATAGATTATATGTGTAGGAGTTTTTTTTCATATCGATTCCGCTTACTCATTGACTCCCCCTTGTATATACAAATTGTGACTAATTGATAGAAATTGCGCTTGCTAATCGATAACTTGTTAAAAATACACTTTTTGTGATTCAATCATCAACTGTTTTAATGGATCGTTAACTGACTAATCGATAGAAAGAATTATTGTTATTCAATAATTGTGAAGAGGTTTGAGTTCTAATGCTTGTTCTTCTAAAACATTATTCGAACAAGTTTGTATGCTACGAACCTAATATACGTATATCTTGACAACAACCAACCAGCACTGCACTCCAAAGATTCAATTTGACGATGAGAAAGACTATATAGCAACGATAAAGTTAACCAAGGCTTTTAATAGATTCTATAATTTTTGTGAAAAGGGTTCGACCTATAGGAAACAAGACGAGAATTAAATATATGAAGATAAATGAATCTATCCGGGAGTATATTGATTTGAGAAAATATTTGCATTTTGTTTAGACCAAAAATATAAGAAACGTTATTTATGAAAGAATATAGCGACTTTGATCTAACAACTGAAGAGGAATAGAAAGATTTTAACACGATGTGAGGGTGTTGGAACAATGGAAAGGGGTAAGCTGAAGAAGAAAAGGAGGTGGCCCAAAAGGTTTGGCACCACAGTTAATATTCATTATGCTTGATGCAGGCTAACAAAGTGAATTGTGCATCCAACGTTTAAACGGCTTCACTAAATTAATCAATTCGAAGAGAAACCAGATTGATCGGTAATTGTTGTAATCGCTTATATCATGCTAATTTATAATTGCATGCTCGTTTACCACTATCCTTGGTTTTCCCGTTGTTCATTTCTTTACCACAAAGTGTGCTTACTAAGAAGAGTTGAAAAACATGTCAGGAAATTTACATATATTGATGTTTGTTTTACAGGTCTATCACTAAAACAACTGTGCTTGAATTTCAATTTGACATCACATCATAACAATTTTCCGTTTTTATTTGTTTTGCTCACCTATTACACATACCTATTAGAAATAACTTTATTTTTTCTTGCCAGCATTTGTATATCTGTGACCGCACTCTTAGAATAAAAATTCCGCGATAAAGTAACATAAAATATGCATAAACGAGTTTATACCTGCTTTTACAATTGAAAAACTCGTGTTTTGAAGGAACACTTGAACACCACCTATAGGTTTAATAGTGATTTTAGTTTCGAATTTGATGGTAATTTGGAAGCATTTAGTAAGACTCATTTCCAAATACATACACAATACATTAGCATTGAACAAAATATAACATGATGACATACTAGATCATTATGTTCCTAATTTTCGTCTTGTTTCTACAGTAAATATAGTGTAGTCTGATTGTCTAAGGCAAGGTTTATAAGTTGCCACTATTTGCTATCACTGTTTATTTTGAAAATCATTGACTTTTCATCGTAGTCTTGAAATATGCGACACAGAGGAAACAGCATATTTTCTATAAAAATATAGGTACAATCCAAGACCAGGGAATGTAACATGAAAAAGTTCACAATAAAAAACTATCTGCTAGAACGTGAACTTAATAAACATGTGCATACTATTGTTTTGATTTTTATTATAAGGTCTATATAGTTTGCATTTAGTTATGCTATTTTATGACAACACACCAGGAAAACAAACTAATCTCAATAACTCAATAGCTGAATTTGGTAAAATTAACGAATTTGACAGACTCAATAATATTATATGACGTAGGGAAAAACTTAACTATTTGTCTTTGACCATAATCTGTGAATATTCGCACGCTAAAGTCAAAGAATTTGTTTTGTATAAACAGTGTAAAACCCTAAGTTTGAGAGGGCTATAGGATTAAAACTATTTGTCCCTGGAACTGTAGAAACTGCTATAGTTTCAAATTGTTTTTTTTTAAATATATCGGGGTCGGTCCCTATCATTTAAGTCGTCTCAAGCGATTAGAATCTGCTGAACGAAAAGGTCTCTATATTTTTTATAATTTTTATCTAGAAAGCGTAGTTATAAATGAAATTAAACAGTTTTTAGGAAACTTTTGTGCAACGTGTAAAACAAATTTTTGTGATTTTAAAAAGAAAGTTGGGAATTAGTATAGCATTGTACCAGTAAACATATTTGCCATATATTTTCAAGAAAACGATCTTATGCATTTTAATAACTTTTAATTGTCTCTTTTTTATTCTTTGGAATATTAGAATACACTGGCATGGCTGCGCTGTTTTATTTTATTTTCTAGTCCACACTTCCTCCATATCACAAAACTTCGAAGTATACAGCGAAAAATGTCACTATGCTTTGCTCACTAGGCTCACAGAGTCGCCAAAAAAATCAAATTTTGATTTAATTTAATAAATAATCCATTTTTTAATCCTAGCCGATGTCGCGCGATCTGAATTAAACGAAATGACAGACGATATTGTCGAACATGGAGACAAAGACTGTGATGGAATACCAGATTCCGAGGACGAGGATATTGACAACGATGGCAAGTTAGACCGTACACAAGATTCCGACTGGGACGGATTGCTCAACCACATAGATGATGACGATGATAATGATGGTAATTGTATAGAGATTCGGGAGCTAATGCATCATACGCATCAGCCGTATAACCGTATATTGACACACCAACCGTATATTGACATTTACCGTCCTGAATAACCGCGGATCGATACCATCATAGTTATACTGGTAAATATTGGCATATTTAAACAAGACAGTTGTAGTATTATTGCGTGAGTGTTTTTGAAGACTGTTTATTACATGTTTCCCTTTCTCAGTATGGTCTATCAATTCACCCATACATATACATCTAACAATCTCTATATTGTTTTCACCAAGGAAATCTGTAAACTGGTGAGTTTGTTAGCCTCGCTGTAAGAACGATTGCTATACTGTACAACAGAAATATTGCAAACATTTACAGGTCGAAGTTGCCATATCAGTCCTACGGTAGAACATAATGTCTGTCTTGTCTGTTATTTCTCCATTGAAATGCGCTGTTTCAGTCATTATAGTACTCGACTCTTGATTTTGAATTTTCTATTTTTTTCTTCCTACTTTCAGTTTTTGATATGCTGTATATCTATAGCCGTTAAATTTTATCATCTACTTTCTGTGCAATGGCTTAGTGATGCAAATTGCTTTTGCAGTTTCCCATCAATTTTTTTATTTTTTCCCGTTTGATTGTAAATCTCCGCCAATTTTTCAATGTTTTGTTTCTCATATTATGTACACCCAAAAATAATTATCAGGTTCTAAGAATTTTAAAAATAGGTAAATGACTTCAATATCTCTAAACAATATTACTACAATCATTTTTATGTACTTACGAGTATATGCTTCTTTGTAATCATACACAGTACATTCAGAAAAAATGTGCTACTACTATCATGTAGTCCGGTGTCGCATATCGCGCTTCGCTGGTCCTCACGATTTCACGCCATCCTTTGCGATCTTCTGTCAGTCTCGAAGCTGATGCAAGTTCCCGTCGGTGAAACTTCAAACATTGTCCTTTCATGATGTTGTTCTTCTGCCTTATATCAATAAATGTAGAATTTCTTTTCGAAACCATCCCTGGCGGATCAATTGGACCGAAGTAGCGAAAACCAATCGATAGATGACATTAGAAAATATAAAGTATTGTTTTTCAATATTCCACACTAATGCGCTTAATAGAGATGTACTATTTTTTGCTGCTTATCCTATATGCAAACATCCTTTTTAGAAATGCAAACATTAAATTTGAGAATATTTCAGTCTGTTTTTCTGAATTTCATGAAGCATAAAATACAGTTATTAATTATTTGAAGATACATATGATTGCACAATTATTATTCATAAAAAATGTATTTTAAATTTTTAGGTATACCTGACCAAACAGATCCCGACGCGAACGGTGACGGAGTACCAGATTGTCGAAGAGGCAATGACGTTGAATATCACATTGTTAAATCTGCAAAAGTTCAAAGGGTGATTAAAGTGAATCGATTATCAGAAGACGAAGAGAAACTAGAACACCAGAAGAGAGATGCCAATCCAAAATTAATCAGAAATAAAGCACTGGAAGAAGGAAAGAAAGCATCTAAAAATATGAAAAAGTTACATAAAGATGATCCTAGGTTAAAAGTTATGTCACATCAAGTGTCAGGGAAACAAGGAAAACAAAAAACAACGCTGAAAGAAAAAACCCAAACCATGAAGTCTAAGACAGACTCCGGTCATCAAAAGAATTTAAATAATCCAAAATTAAAGGCACCAAAATCAACAATAAATCATAAAGTACCTCAAGGGAAAACACAATTGAAGAACAAAAGACCAACCTCAAAGAGAGTGGAAGAGGAAAGATATGACGAAGAAGAGGAAGATGAAGAAAATCTCTATAATCAACCCAAAAAGGTTGAAATGAAGAGGTCTTCAAAATTCAAAGTTGCAAATAAAATAAAAGAGAAGAAGAAAGTACAGTCTAGAAAATCCCTTGAGTATTTGGAAAATGTAGATGATAATAAAGTTCAAAACAATAAACGTCAAAAAGGAAAGGTTGATATTGAAAAAGCAAAACCTAAAAGAGATTTGTCAAAAAGTAAGACAGAATCCAGTTCAAAAAGTAATGCAAAATCTGTTGACTCGGATTCGACAGTTAATAGAAAAATTAAATCAAAAGTGACAATTCCAAAACATCAACCCAAACGTGCAAAACACTCTGGAGGCTTTATTGGAGTTGAAGCTGTAGACGATGCTATTATAAAAAGTGCAGCCAAGCGAAAGAAAGAAATGGAAGCAAAAATTAGAAAAAATGTAGCTAAAAATAGAAATTTACCTGAAGAAATAGAATTGGATGGGAATGATGATGACGAAGAAGAGGTGGATTCTGATATGGCAACAAACGACAATAGCAACGAGCAAAACGATGAGGTAAATGACGTTAATGATAGTGCAGAAAATGTTGATGACACCGATGATGATGAAGATGGTGATGGAGTTTCCGATGAAAAGGAAAATGATGCTGATGGTGATGGAATTCCTGATGACGACGACGACACGAGCGAAGAAAGTTTGACTGAAAATGACATTCCAAATATTAAAGAAGAAAGTGATGATAAGGATGATGATGATGATAAGGATGGAGATGGAGATGGTGTCCCAGATTACTTAGACAGAGACGCAGACGGTGATGGTGTGCCAGACTATTTAGAAGACGAAAATGACAATCAAATGGCTGACCGTCTAGAGAAAAAAGATTCCGATAAGGATGGACGACCCGACTACATAAATGACAATGATGATGACAATGACGGTAAGTTTGCTAGTCAATTCTAATAAAAACGTTGATCAAATCTTTGCGCAACCTTGATGTTGGTGTTTTAAATAGCAGTCGTTTTTCTGGCTTTTCAACTATACTTTATTCAGCCACATCAACTTTAGAATTTCATCATTTCATACTGACACCAATCTGTTTTTATTTTCTGCCATACTTTTCAACTCTTTATCATATCTTTGAACTTTGTCCAGCTTATTTCTCATTACATATGTAAATTCTCTTTACGTGTTATCATAATATTATATACACAGACAACAGGTATATATTTTCGGGTGTCCGTCAGTCTGTGTGTCTGTTTTTAAAAACTCAAGATTGGCGCATATAACGTACGGTTGCTATAGGTTCATATGAACCAACGTTTCACAGTGAGTAACATATTGTACTGTAGACTGGTAAAAAACCTGTCCATAAATGGTTAAAAAGATTTCATTTGATAATACCGTAATACAGAATTTAATTCCTCCTTCTTTAGTAGGCAATTGCTACTACTCCAGATTTATTCGTTTGCATTGCTTCGGCAACCTGGTAAGTGTATGGACAAATTTCAGATAGGATTTTCTCGGACAGCTAGGTGGTGCTGCGGGCTATATCAAGCAACACCTACTACACGGTAGAGATCAGACCAGCGATCAACGACCTCAACAGGTCCATCACCATCCAGAGGGTCACCGAGCACGATGTCTCCTCCCAAGCGAGGGGGATGTGGTTGAGGGGTCTCGCCTCCCAAGCGAGGGGGGTGTCGAGAATGCCGGCAAAACAACAACAACAACAGCAGCATATCAGCAGGACAGAATAGTGTTAAAATGGCGAATTGATGACATTTGGTGTCTATCTCTAGTCAACTCAAATATGAACATCAACTCTCTGCAGTCTTCTAATTTAATTATCCGTTTATTGTTTTTGTCCAGGGTTGCCAGACTCCGTAGACGACGATGATGACAATGATCGCGTGAAAGATTCAGTGGAAGACGAAAACAGGAATGGTGTTCCTGATGATCTAGAGAGAAATGACACAGATGGAGACGGTATCGTGGATCTCCTGGATACGGATGATGACAACGACGGTGTCTTAGATTTCAAGGGTAAAGATGGGCAATTCCATTCTGCAAATATAGTATGTATTTGTTACAGTAAAGTCATAGCGATAAAATAATTACATTTTAGTCAACAGTGAAAAAGTATTTAGCTGAAATAAAATGCGCAATTCCAAAACCCTTCATCGTCTGCGACCAGTTTTCCTGGACAGGTTTCTAAACTAAAACATTTCCTGTACACCGAGCAACTTTACTTTCAACATTTGTAAATAATTCCTTTGAGTTATTATAACAGATCAAAATGTTTTTTTTTATTTTAGGAAAAGTTTGAACTAAAGAAGCTGCGTATATAATGCAGGGTGGTCATAAAATCCTTGACTGTTATCTATCGCCTGCATATCGGCTGTTAATCATAAATCGTCACAAATATCGTGACACATTCCTTTTGTTGAACGAATTGTTTTATCATGTTCAAAATAGGCATTTGCAAACAAAGACGAATAAACAGGACAGGCGATGTTTAATATTAATGTACATTGTATTTCAAATTTGAAATATGTTCATTCAACATAGTTTCGGCTAACATAAGTCATTTTCACGCAAATGAACCAAATTATCAAAGTAATGAAACGCTGCAAAGTTAGACTTAACAGAAAAAACAATTTATTTGAAACTATTTTTGACAAAAATAAAAATACCGGATTTTTATACAGACGTTTCACTTATTCATTAGGCATTTTCAATAAAATAATATTGTACATGCAGAATATTAGGTAAAGATTATTATACTGGTATTAAAATTAGTACAAATAAAATCTATGTGATTCGATTAGCTCTTACTGAATACTTCTGAGTGTTCAAAGAAGGGTTTTGCTCCTGGATGAACAACATTTAATTGATTATTAAATCGAAATTCGTCTTGCAGGATTTCAATTTGCGGAAATGAGATAAACTCACCGGTGTTTTCCAATAGCGTAATATAGGTCTTCATTGACGCGTTGAAAGAGATGCTGTGATATCTAGCCGATATACACTCATTTGCATCCCACAAATTACATTCAAATTTGTAGACCGTACCATGACAACTCACTATGCCCAGGCTTGGGTTCCGCACGTTTAACCAAAGACTGAACGTATTTGGACACAAAGATGGGTGTTACATACAGTGACTCGAATTTGGAGGTTGAGGTTGTGAAGTTGTCGTCTTACATACCTGGTTGACTTGTCGTCCTTATAGGATCGGATATGACGCATATTTGGGTTAGGATCAGTAGCTGCATGAGGGTTGATCCTTGAATTTCTTGTGGCGATAGCTACTTATCAACCTTGTTGATAATGTTGGAAGGGTAGCATAACTTCCTTAATATATGTCTCGAAGTCTTTAGCAGTCTTCATCGTAAGATCTGCATGTTGATGTTAACTTAATTGTAGACTCTGTCGATCAGTCTTCCATCGCATTCTTATATTTTCCGGCAACGTGGATGTGATAGTGGAGAAGCAAGCAAGTGTTTGTTTCTTTCTTATTTAAGTTCCAGTATCGAGTTTTGTACCATTCTACTTGCACTGAATGAGAATACGACTCGATACGACATAACCAAGGCAACTTTGTTGAATAGGATGAAAATCTAAAATAAACGATTTTAAAAACTGAATGTTGTGATTGACATAGTTAATGCTTAACTTGCAAGAGCTTTTAACTTGATATCATATACCGGCAAGCAAAATATGTTATTTTAACACAATATTTATTTTGTCAATTAGAATAGAAAATTATTTCAATAAAATGTTGTCCGAGCACTTGAATCTCAGTTGTGGCAATCAAATATGCCAAGAATTTACGTTGAATGCTTATTTTAAATGGAATACGTATTGTGGTTAAATAAATAAATGTTAAAATCTTTAGGATATAGTAAAACAAAATTCATCGCGGCAAAACGAACATAGAGAAATCCTATATAAATTAAATGTTAAATGTGTCTGTAAATTTGCGACTAGTCAAATGATTTGCTTAACATTGGTTTGGCTCCATAATACAGTCTGCATATAGTCAGGTAACATTATTAGTCGTCATCGGAACAAAAGCTCATCTTTACACTTTCGATGTGCTAGAGATTCTTAGGGTAACGACTAAAATCCTAAAAATACGAAATATCAAAATTGTGAGCAAATTCTACGTATAAGAACTATATTAATGGACAAACTACGTCTCATCAAGGTTTTGTAGCGCATTCCCCGGACTGGTATAGACAGATGCTGGACTTCTAACTAAAACTTTTGGAATATGGGATATAAACCCGGAGATTGACGTGCAAGTTGATTGCTGGTGCGACATTATTCATGTGGTCGTACACAAAAAAACTATAGATATAATAGAAAAAAAACAGTTGTCGCTACAATTGCGTTTTATAGGAAACTATTATATACGTATATGAAAAATAAAAAAGAGTCCAGTTTTATTTACCAATGCGTTTACTATGAACTTTGAGCTTAATCAGCTTTTTGGTCAACTGAGCGGTTGGTAGTGCTTTCCAAACTGCAATTGAGGAATTGTATTTCTTGTTGAATCGATGAGCTTCATAAATGAGAAAAATGGACAAGTCCACAAGTGGCAAACTGGAGAGTAATGAGATGTTTCACTAAAGTAATGTGTTTCCGCGCAGTGCCGTGTTGCAGACAACTTCCCCATCGAGATAACTGCACCTGGTTTGCGAATGCCGCAAACATGTTTTGTGGGAAATAGTATGTAGCTATAGCTTCATTCATATTTCCCCGACGTGTGACAGCTAGTATAAAAAGAATCTGTTTGTCACTATTTGTCTGCTTTGGCTGTTGAGGCATCGCCAGTTCAGTCAATTCAAAGTTTATGGTATTCTTTAGAAGCTATATGTTTGAAGCATATCCACTTTTGATCAGTGTCAATTAGTTCATTTGTGATCATTTCACGACGCAAAACTTTCGACAATTCTCTATAACCTTTGGAGAGTTTTGCACTTCACTGAATTGGTGAGGTATCTGTCGACTATTTGTTGATAATTCTGTTTACTGATTGTAAATGATCATGTTTGAACATTACAATATCTTTGGAACTATTTGTAGTACCTTGCTTTTTCAGTGAAAGATGTACAGTATGTCGAATGTCGTATTATATGGCAATAAATTTGAGTTATTAACTTCAAAATTCAAATTATAAAACCGCCCTTATTAGATAGATACATATAGAGATCATACTTCACCAATTGAGAATTGGTTATTAAATAAAATAAGTTAGTCGTTTATTCCAGATAATTACTTTGTATTTTTCTTATACACAATTCCCATGAAACATTTGTGACTTTTCTTGACTACTATATAATCTCTGAATGTTTAAGGGATTCAAATTCACTCTCAAACCAACAACCTATGTAAAATTATTGCCGGGTCATGAACCCAAAATAAAGTTCCTCACGTTTCGACGACAGTGATTCTATCTATATATCTATTTATCTACACTTGTTGCAGATGACGATATAGACAACAATGGAATAGAAAATAAAAACGAAGATAAAAATAAAAACCATAAGCTCGATTTTCTTGAAGCGAAGGACTCCGATAATGATGGTATCCCGGATTATTTGGATATGGATGACGACAATGACGGCCTACCTGATGATTCAGACGATGACGATGATGGAGATGGTTAGTTCAAGTTAATAAAATTATTACAGATTTTTAATCTTTCTCTATGACCAACTTACTTTGATTTTTTAGGATACAATTAGACTTATTATGGATGTATTCTTCTACCCAAAATATTTACAAGAGTTTTCAAAATAAAGTACGCTTAAGTATGCAGAACCAAAATTGCTCATTTGTATAATGTTGTCGTCCATGCAGATTTCAACATTAATGTCTTGTGTTTAGATAAATAAATTGAAACTCTAATTATTAGTTTTTTAACAGTTCAGTGTACATAATGTAATATAACTTTATCTAAATAGTTATAGCTGACAGTAGTCTATTTCTAAAGACAACTTTCTTACACTTCTTATTGTACAAGACCTATGAAATATCTATTGTTTTATTATGCTTAAACCATTTAAATGTGATTTCATTATTTTGTTTAATGCCGTTTGCCTTCTATTCTGAACATTAACCTTTAATTACAATGGGGTTACTTGGAACAACTTGTGCAAACAGTCCTACATTTGTAAATGTAACTACGTAGTTCGTCGTTTATATGCTTTTAACAACTTTACTCTTATATAGACCGGTTAAACATCAATGTCGCTATTTTTATGTGTTAATATGTATTGTAAAAACATTTTCTTCTCACCTTCATCTTGTCTTGATTTCGAATTAATAGTAAGAAATTTTATCATAATAAAAATGTACAAATGAATTTTATAAAAGAACGGAAAAATAATTCACATATATCTATATATTATATTTTAGGTATACCGGACAAATTCGAAGATGACAATAATAACAAAATTCCAGACTATTTGGAAATGGAGGATTCGGACGGCGATGGTAGCTGAGATATATGATAAATACGAAAGGGTGTCTAACTACATCACTTAATATTTGTTCTTTTCTCTGCAGGGATCATTGATTTCATTGATACTGATGACGACAACGACGGCATTCCTGATTACATTGACGACGACATGGACGGAGATGGGATTGATAACCTGGAGGAAGATGAAAATGAAAATGGTATACCCGACTATAAGGAACTTATTGATGAAGACGGGAATGGAATTCCCGATATCTTAGGTATGACCTATAGGAGAGTAAATAGAGGAACAGTAATATTTCTAATGCATGGTATGTAAAGTTAAATTTACGCACTATGGAGTGGTTTGAAAACTTCAACCTAACAATGTTTAGGAAGCTTTACAAGACATACTCACATAGATAAGTTAATATTGCCAAAATTCAGCAATTAAGTAATTCATTCATAACTGGGGTTTCTTAAAAGTTTTGAAATTAAAAAATTATTTCCTGTGTCTGTAAAATGTTGGATGCCATTTAGTGGCATATTTATCTCATCCACAATCATATAGATACCTTCCCATAATTATTATGAAAATTCTCTCTCTCTCTTTCTCTCTCTCTCTCTCTCTCTCTCTATCTCTCTCTCTCTCTCTCTCGCTCTCTCTAAGTACCGTGACAAGTGAGGACGTTGGCGATCATGGCTCTCCATAGACTCCTATCTCTTGTTGACTTTATCAGCTCTTGTTCTGAAACCTTTGCTCTCTCGTTATTTGATACTTGTGCTATCAACCATTTGCTTAGGCTTCCCAAATAAGTCAGTCGCTGCCTGCCTCTGCTCCTCTTTCCTTCTATCCGACATGTTAGTGTTAGAAAATTACATTAGCAAATTCTGCCGAAGAGTTTACATACCTCACACAAATTATATACAGATCTTTGTTGCCTTAGATCGATAATTTTTGTATGGATTATAAAGTTCTAAATTAATAAATATGCGTAAATAGTCTATGATATGAGCAATATCGAATCTATAGTCTGCAGTTAACTTTACATACCAGAGAATAAGAAATTTCATTAGGAACGAAATATATATATTTTTCCTAAAATTAAGCTGGACAATTTACAAAGACTACAGTAGAACCGATTTTTGAAAGTACAACATTGATTTTCCTTATGATGAATGCCGTCTAACAGAAAATTCGCCTATATTGCATGATAATGTTTTTGGTGTTACCTACCTGCATAAAACAAAATTACATACCCAACTTCTATACTGAAGACTACACACCTCGGAACAATATTTCACCTTGGCTTGTTACATCATACTTTTCTTCACAAAAATAGCGCAAGGCTGCATGCAGCGTTGTTTAAAACGTTAATGCATGGTATTTACAAAATATGTTTTGCGTTTCCTGAATAAAAATGGTTGATTATTTGGTTGATACTGTACATATAACAAATTCATTGATGTTTATTTAACATACTTGATTTGTCTAAAAAATAAAATAAATTAAATACCTTTTGGCAATATAGTAAACTATTACACCACAAATGTTCAGTCACTTATTTTTGCACTAATTTTATTTTTAATCACAAACGCTTAGCGCGAGGGATGACATACCAGCAAAGGAGTGTGTGTGCAGCAGTATTTCACAGCATCCCATCATTTTTTGGATACTCGGAAATTCGTGGAAAAAACACGACTGATAGATTCTGCTGTTTTTGTCATTATAATTCAATATTTAGAAACAAGTATTCTAGCTGGGAATGTAACCAAAGCAATATCCTTTGCAAAAATAGTGCAATTAAATTATTGTCTTCATTTCCATGGAACCATTACAGTTTCTTTCTTTTTAATAAAAATATTATCTAAGTAATTTCTGAAGTGCTTCATTCATTTATCTCTGTATACAAACATCTACAGAAAGATAAATAATATACGATTAAAATTATCAATAATATAACAGAGTAGTACAAATTTAATTACAGTATATACGGTAGTGTCACGCACACATACAATTAGTAGGTAGAAGCGCTACTTTGTTTAACGTTCTGTGGATTACTATATGAACTTTGCAATTCCAGTGTAATTCAATTTTATGAATTGTGCTTAATGTGTATATATTGCTTTGTTGAGAGAAATTAATTTAACAAATTAATCAATAATTCGATATTGGTAAATGTTTGTCTGAATCAGTAATGTAGATTTGAACATTTTGCGCATTATGTGTTACAACAAATCAATCACTAAATAATTAATGGGTAATGCAATATGATGGTGATTTCACTGCAGTGTAAGGTGTTTTTAATTCCACGAAATTTCATAAAGATCACATATAATGAACAGGTACGAAAATTTCATCTCTCTCGGTTGAGTTTCTAGAAAGAGATAATGATTATAGAAAAACACAGAGACAATTAATTGTTGCAGCTATTTATTGTTTCACATACAAGGAGCCTGTATATTGAGTAAGGAAAGCAATTTAACTTAAACTCGAAAGAATTCGATGCATTTATGATTTTTCAACTCGTTAAATTAAAAGCTAATCATATGGAAAGCCAATTCCAAAAAATACATTTTAAACAACACACCACATAGAATGGAGAATCCAATTACGGGATATTTATAATGACTGAATAGTTTTATTTATTTTTTATTTAATTGTTCCAATTATTTTTATAATTACTTTTCTCTTGAAGCTTTGTTATTTGTCGTTCAATTTTTTTTATTGTATTCCTTCACTTGGATAATGGTGATTTAAGAATATTCCTCATCATTGTTACCGCATTTTCACATTTCCGATACAATATATATACTTCCAGTTTGGACGGATATGACTTATGCCATTTTGTTTGTGTCTACTAACGATGTATTAGAGTGAAAGATTAGGTCTTGGTGATAAAGCCTCCCATCATACGTCCAGAGGTTATGTGACAGATCTACTATTTTCAGGCATCTATTTGGTCACTTCAAGGAAGTATTCTACTGTAGACCGAGGTTTGAAATCCAGGTCATCAATCCTTCTTATTTTGCGCTTCCTGCATATGTATCTGACTGTCCGATCTTCGCATTCTTAGACGAAGCGTATTTCGATTTCATATACCTGTTATTTTAGTAGCTCCTTTACATCTGTATATTACAACTAGAATTGATCACCTTTTAGACCACTTTAGGAAAAGTCCAGAGTGAAAGATGACAGGGCGCTATTTACAGAGAGATGGTGAAAGGGAGGGTTACTGAAACTCTGCAACAAAAAGCTCCGAGAATCAGTCTTGGTAGATTCACAGACGTGCGATGACTGCAATGTTGAATTAATGTCAGTTAAATAACGAAAGTAGTAGGAGTTTGGTTGGATCTAACTCACCTAAAAATAGATTTTGGGAATTCCCT
>JAUYWV010094644.1:0-14271 GCA_032274565.1 Nematoplana nigrocapitula
TCCTTCTTCTGCAAGTAAACAACATCCTACGAAACGCTGTCGTGTCTGTTTCCTGGCTGGAAATCGCAAGGAGTCTCGGTACTACTGTCCTCAATGTCTGGGGTCTCCAGGACTTTGCAGGGCTTGTTTTGCTGCATTTCATAACTGAATTAACTTTGTAATAACTGGTAAGAATAAATTTGGATTATAATAAAAAGAAATTTTTGTTTCCGCCATGGAATGCACACTTCATAAAATGACTAGACAAAAGCTGTACTCCTTTGGACATATTATGCGAGGAGGTGGACTTGAAAAGCCCACAATACTTGGAATCAGCAATGACAAAAGAAGACGCGGCCGACCAAGGAAAAGATGGTTAGACGAAATCAAGGAAGCGACTGGACTACCACTCAGCAAACTTCGAGAGGAGGTAGAAAACCGCCAGAGTTGGAGACAGTGAGTCATGGAGGTTGCCAGAGGTCGGCGCCGACCTGACGGGACAAGGTGACAAGGTGATCTAGTATAACTTTAATAGCGAAATAGGCGCCCTGAGTGAAATTACCTTGATTTATATTGTATAACTGTGTAATCGAAATAGGCTCCATTAGTGAAATTATATTGTTTTATCTAGTATAACTTTATTATCGAAATAGGCGCCCTGAGTAAACTTACCTTGTATTATCTTGTACAACATTATTATCAAAATAGGCGCCCAGTATAGTACAATAGGCGCCATAATCTCTGAGGCGGCGGACCCCCTGGACACCCACCCTCGTTGTGCCACTGCCTAGATAGTGCGCCTAATTGGTTTCTTTTTAGCCTTTGTCTTGGAATTCAGTGATGTGTATTTTGCCGCGCTGATTGGTTGCGGGACAGAAATAGTGCGCTTCCTGTGCATGCTTGATCATCACGCCTTTACATTACAATTTATGATTGTTGTTACATATGACTATCTCTTCGGTCTTACATAACCCACGCGATACAAAGCATATATCCCAAAATCGACAACCAAGAGCTGGTATCAGAGGTTAAAATCAAGACTTTTCGTACTCCGACCTCGTGAGCAATAAAATTAAAAAAATACTCGTAGCGAAAAACTTCTGCTCGTCACTCGATGTCATAATCATGTACTATTCTCATAATGTCTATGCGAGATACAATGGATAGAGATTAAATAGCTCAAATGACTGTTGTTCTATTTCCTCTATATAATCTAATTAGCAGAATATACAATAATTAATAAGGACATGCAGAACATGCTTTCGAGTCCAACTACGAGTCATGACATACACAAAGTTCTATTTTCCAGAACAATGGCTCCATCTAAAAAATCCACAGGTCGTACTGAAGTCTCCAGATTTCTTGGAATTCTTCGAAACTAAACAAGAAAATTGGTACCTGAGTGTAAAAGTGCATTAATGACAAATTTATACATATACGGCTAAGTAAGCCAAATAGACTAATTTCTCATGGTTAGTTTTTTTGTATTCCAGAATCATAAATAAACAAAGGCTATTTTAACATGTTTGTCCTGGAGGATGCGCAAAAATTAGCACGAATGCGAATATTCATCAAAGATTTTTGAATGCACATATTTTATTCCAACGTCATTGATATTTATTCTTTTTTGAGATTATTAAAATTTCGATTTTTTCCTAAATGTCTCAAACGGTACAACATATACTGTACATTATGAAGTAGGAGTTAGGTGCTGTCATAAAATCATTTGATGATGTAGACTTTTATGTATTTCGCAAAATTCTTAGATTCTACACAGCTAATTTGATAGTAGAGCTAGGGTACTACTATTACTACACTAGAACTAATAATGGAAATCATAAATGCATTAATACATGAATACAGAACTTATTCATTTAATAGCGTACGGGCTGTGTGTATGAAACTTTTAAGCGTCTATTGTCTAGTTTTACAAAAAGGCATCATTACTTTGTTTCTATATGATGACTATGTACAGGCATGATTTTGAAAAGGCAGTGCTGAGGTGACAGTGCTTTTTAAAAGTGCAATTCTATGTGAGTGACGTTTCATATCGTGATCATCTAAACAGTTAGATTTACAGTGAAAATCACAAATAATCTTATGAACACGTTTTTTTCAAATTTTAGAGTACGGAAAACATATAAAGTTTTACTAGCACGTTTGATTGCAATATCAATGTGATCATTCCATTTAAGACTCGCAAACAGATGAACACCAAGATATTTGAACTTTGTGGCGATTCTTAAATTGTTAATAACAGTAGGTATGAAAGATTGTCGTGGGAAAGAGATGCGCACACACTTGGAGATGCACCGAGGAAGTTTGTTCGAGTGGGACCAAAACAATACATATATGCTCGTGCTCAGCAGTGTGCTGACGTAAAGTATCATCTGAAGATTTACAAAGGTGTTACTAAGGAACGATCGTCGGCGTATTTGATAATAGTATTGCTTTCAGGAAAAAGAGAAGTTAGAGAAGACACGAAGACCCAAAATTAAAAAGGACCGAGAGAGCTTTCCTGGGGAACTCCCGAGGGAACATTAGTAATATCACTGCAAGTAGCCTCTATGCCCTATGGGTACTCTTTGATGACGATCTTGATGTTAATCACGTGTCCAAAGGATAGAGTCCGGTGGAAAGTTGAGATTACACAGTCTTTGGATCAGAAGGTCATGATTTAGCTTATCGAAAACTTTGCTGAAATCGTATACGATGAATTCAACGCCGTCGATGGCATCGTCATCGAGAAGCCTCGTGATAGTGTCATTAAAATAGATAAGCGAACATCACGTTGATGAATTAGGTTTAAATCCGAATTGAAGATCGCCAAAATGCTGTAAGAGGAAGTCTTTCGAATAATGTAAAATTATTTTTTTCAAAATATTTGCTGGCGTGGATAACAAGGAAATCGGTCGCAAGTTAGCAATAGACGCAAGGCTATATAGATCACGTCCGCAGTTTTCCACAAAACAGGTATTTTGCACTGTTCATATGACATGTCATAAAGTTGAATAAGTGGTTCAGCAAGTATTTCAATTCATCACCTTTCGAGTATACCAAAGTGGGAACATGATACGTAGATAGAAATTTGAAAGTCAGCTCGACGGAGATATCAGTAGGAAAATGTTTTCTTTGTTCGTTGTAGGACAATCAACATTCTATGAAGAAGGATTACTGAAGATGGAAACGAGTTTTTCATTGATGGCATTGGTAGAGGACAATACGTCGGCAAAAGACGAGGATAGTGCACAAGAATTCCAGTACAACCAAGAGAGCTAGATGGAGCTGTTGTTCTCTTCACTTACTGGATCATAATCAGTTTCTAATGCGCTTTTATTGACTGTTGCCATTATCAATCATGTAGACTGGGCAGGTCCGCCCGCAAGCGTACGCACGAACGCACTGTGCGTACATTTTTTAGTGAACCTACACAGGATTAAATATGCCTTTAGGTAGTAATTCTCGTTTATTTAGTCAGAGTGTCGCTTAAATATTTAAATTCCATACATCGACTACTTGATCACAGAGCTAGAAGACCATCTTTGTTCTTATTCGCCACGTTTGCAAGCGCCATATGTTGTTCCCTGTATCCTCACAAATATGACGACTGATATATAGAAAAACATTAAAGAAACGTATACTGATTTCCTTCCAAATCCGGAATCCATCGACAACTCGTAGTGTAGAAACGTGAGGTTCAGGAAGAAACCATTTCTGCCCAAATTATTCAGGATACTGTCCGTGAAAGTTCCTTTTTATATCCTAACATTCGCAATATCTTGAAAGTTCTGCTAACAATGCCAGTGGCAACCGCCTCAACAGAGCGAAGTTTCAGTTGACTTAACGACTAAAAACATATCTTCGAAGTATCATGTCAGGCAGTAGTTTAACCGGGCTGGCTTTAATACACATTACCAGTCACGAGATGTTAACATTGACGATGAAATTAAAAGATTTGATATAAGCGGTAATCGTCAATTGCACTACTCATGTAATTTGTTTTTGTCTGTCAATTTTATCAATCTTATATGCATTTTATACCTTATATGGTCACTAATCTCTCTTTATTATATTTTTGACAGTTTAACTGTGAGTTTTCAGTAGACACTTCCCTTCGTAATTTATCTTGGTAAGTGAAATCTACACGTATATAATATGTAACATACTGGCACTATGTATAAATACATAGTTTGGTAGACACTTCATTTGAGTTTTGATTTATTGTGCCCCTATAGCCATGTGCGTACATTTTACAAAACCCTGCGGGCGGGCCTGCTGGGTATAGTCGTAAGTCGTACTTGGGTGCAAAATAAACTTCAGACCCATAGGTTATTCATCTGAATAAAAGAGCAATTGATGTTCCGCAAATTAAAGTGGGTAATTATCTTCTAGATAGCGATAATAAACTTTGATTCAACTCAAATTACAATCGGTATTTATCATAATAAATGGTTATTCCAGTAAATTATGTTTGAAAAATGCGGTATCCAGCATCCTAATTCACATATACCTACAGTAATGTCTATCTATTATGTCTGAACACATGAAATAGACTTACAATGCATTGGTTTATATAACCGATAAAGTCCTTATAAACTATCAAATAATATAATAAATAATTTTGTCTGGCAAAATCCTTTTTATATTTGCAGTAAACTAAACAAGTTTGTGTATATCGACTTCTATTTGTCACGCTAATATCCATTTAAAAGGATTTTAGTATTTTGCTGCTGTTAATCATTGATTAATAAAAAGCAACTCACAGTCCAAAACTTTTCTCTTTATCATCTGTTCAATGAGATCCTCCAGAACATCATCGTCCATTTCCGGAACTGTTGAATAAGCCACAGTAGTACGCACATAGGTCCAAAAGTAAAATTGTAATCTTCATAACTGTTGAATATTTGGTCTGTAAGATTAAAACAGTACATAATGAACGTAGTAAATTTAAATTAATAAAATAAAATTCATTTTAGTAGCATGAGCGTATACTAGCATAATGTGCATTTTACGTAGGGCTAGGAAATTTTCTGCCTCACGGTCCCTTGTGCAACCTGGAAGATCCGAACGATACCTTTGGGATCGCTAAACACTCGATTAACACAGCCATCAGCCAAAACGATTTGTAGAAGAGTATGTATATTGGTTATTTCTTAGATTTCTATTGTGGGTCTTTCGGTTAACTGTATGTTTTATCCGCCTATAGCTTATCTCTACTGTTTGTAGACAAAACTTCATCTATTTAAAAATATTTATTGATTTTATGAATTTAAAAACGTGTTGTCTACCTCTAGGTAAACAACAAACTGTTGTTTACCTGCTGGTCAACATAACGTACATATCGTCATTCAGAATAACACATTTTAAGTAAACGAACAACCGTGGAATAAACAATTATTAAAAATGAGCTTATTTGAATTTTTCGACATCACCAGCAATCTCTGGAACCAAATCCATCCAGCTGTCATCCATATTCATCCATTTTGATTGTAAAGGTTCTATCTCTAGAGTTTTTGACTCCATTTGCTTTAGCAAATCATCTGATATCGAGATCTTCTTTTCTTCATTTACACGTTTGTACGATGCCAATTATGATGAAGATTATTTATAGTTGCTCACGGCCATAATATCATTTTCACTCTATTCTGTTCCCAAAACAGTAATGGCAATAGCTCGAACACTATGATTGGTGTATGTTTTTGAAAGGTCGAGCTCCCTCGATAGGCTCTTCATTTTACTTCCAACAATGTTATGACCAACCTTTCGGTTTTGAAACTACAGTAGATCTCATCTTCCTAGGAAAGCTATCATTCGGTTTTTGACAAATGTATCGGTTCATAGGGTTCAGTCGAGAAAAATATGACTGAAAAACACGATATACAGGATTAGTTTCTGGAATAACAGTGCCATTGCTGTGTTCTATGTCATTTTCAGAGTGATTTTTATCACTTTCATCCTTCAATTTGATCACATGTATGCCACATTTTTTATCATTACAGTCAATTTCCCCACAGGGTTCAATAATAATATTCGATCTCAGTAAGGAGTGCAGAGTTTCTTGACCTCGTCGTACAAAAAAGTAGAAAAGGCAAAATATAAATTTTAAAAAAATCCTGAAAGGCATATCAGGGTTCATTGACCATATTTTTCTAAATCTTCTTTTGTGATCACGCTGTAATGTTTGGTCTCTCCTTGTCCGCATGCTTTTAAAGATTTTAAAACGGCTTTGAATGTTTTGTTCGAATTATAAAACGTATCGTTTTTTATTATTTCAAAATTTATCTTCTCCTTCAACAAACGGTTAATTGCGTATCGGAGATTTTTAATAGTATTAGACTTCATTTCTGATCCATCGACTTTTCTAAGTGCAACGTAAAATTCGTCAAGTAAGACATCTATTTCCTCTTCTGAACCATCTTGTAATATTAAAGGACGCCTTTTTGTAAACTTGATGAATTTATTTAACCTCTCTTCAACTAACCGCTCTTGTTTTTTTAGTACTTATCGACGTTAAACTTGGCAGAATGCATTCTTTATCAAATTTGCTCACAACAGCGAAACGACTTGAAAATGATCAAGAAGAAAATTAAGGAAAATAACAAGAAAGATGTAAACTGATATTCTTTGAGCTAGTAAAACGGCAACATCGAGCAGCCACTTCTTCTGTGGGAACCGTCAAGATTATTTCGGGCTGATCCCTCAAGTCGTCCGATGTCACCCTCACGCTGTGAGAGTTGTCTGCCCTAAGCTGATTGGTCGTGAAGAGATTACGCCAGTAAGGATCAGCGAACGATACGGGCCCAGGGGGCTCCCGTCCTCATGTTTAAATGGGCCATACAAGCCAGTATGGTGCGCGTCCCAGAGGGGAAAGTTTCCACTGACGGTCCTCGTTTATGGCCCATAAATGGGGCATAGACGATGAATAGAACCAACCAAGAACCTGGTGTGATAATTGAAAAAATATGACAGAGCAAAGAACAGATGTGAGTGGAGAGCCGGTGTTGATGAATGGGTGCGGCTACGAGCCACAATGGCTTTGTTTAAAGGAGAAAAGCTCTCAATGTTGTCATATTGTTAAACCATCCAGTCTTCATGTGATTCTTCCAGAATAATTTTTGTAGTTATCACAACAACACTCAAAAAATATTTGCTTCTCCTGATTATTTGTACTCACTGCTGTTTTACAAGTGTATTTGAACTTTTCTTATTAGTACTAGTCAAACTCGGAGCCCTTGCGATGCTATTGCGTTGAGTGTAGTGTCATCATGTCACATACCATCGTTCGGTTTCAAATTTTATACGAAAATTTTGAGAAAATTTCTATATATAATTGACCTATTTTTCGTGTCATCTATTCATATTACTAAGAGTAGTACAAAGCAGGCAGTAATCTTTTCTAAGAGAAAAATCATCTAAATGGAACAAGTTGTCGTCGTACTTCAAATGGTCCGACATTTCGTCCGCGCTCCTTGGGTCGCATCATTCCCTGTTTGGCCATGGGGTGCTGGGGATAATCACGGACGTAGGTCGTGTTCATATCCATGTCACCCTCGGGCCGTCTGTACGCATCGGGTTGGTGGTGGAAGGGCCGCTCCATCTCCCACGGCTTGTAGTCTATTCGGTGAGTGGTATCGCTGTTCAGCGGAGCGCCCGAAGAGAACGCCTGGGCAGACGGCTTGCAGCTTTGTAAACGTCCTGGAACATACCGAAGAATTGGTGAGATCTCTAAGTGCTACTACTTAATATTGTAAAAAATATAACGCAGGCCATGAAAAAAACACTGTGAAATTACTAGTGATAGAAATGCAAAACTTTCAATAACAACGTAATACGGAGTCCGGGAAAAAATCTCCCATATTTCACATGGCCAGTATTGTCAGACTGTTAAGTGAGGCAGAAGGTAACGATTAACGAATTGAAGGTTGCTATACGCCAAACAACTGCAGAAATACCACGCTGGAAATGACTCACCGGGTGATGGAAAACTTCAGAAATCGACTACTAACCTGTATCGCGGATAAAAAGACGCTATTTAGATGATAGTATTTCCAAATCAAAATTCAAGACATTATGCATCCCTTCATTTGAAACATTATTAATACTTTGAAATCACAGTTACCTTGGCCTCTTTATGAATCTATGAAATTTGGGAGGTTTTTCTGTCGGCCAATGTACTGTGTATATTGATGAAAAAGCGAGACACAAAAATAGCATTGTAAAACATATCGTGTTTAGTAATTGTATCTATTTCATTATTTTGTGAACAATTCATACGGCACAGAATAAATTTTGATACTATACTTAAAAAAAAATGTTTTAACATAAACTCGATTGTCCGAGTGCCGTGCAAAACAATATCATAGAACGTTGCCACAATCCATACAAAAAGTCCCTGTTTTAGTTTACTTAACCCCTTCCGGAGGATGGTGAGGCAGTGCTGGACCGCCGACGCCTAGCAGCCGGGCAAATCCCCACGGACGTCTCCAAAGGTCACCAATTGACCAAAGATGGCAAGGCGGAGGCCTAAAGATGAATGATAGGAGAGAAGAAGATGAGAAAGATCATGATGGTCTTCTCCGCAGGAAGGGCAAGAGGGGGAATTGGACTGACCAATCCGATGGAGATAAGAGAAGAAGAGTGCCCGTTGCAACGAAGGCGCGAAAGCTGGCAACGGGAAGAGTGGGGAAGAAAAAGCTCACCAGAGGAAAAATTTGGAATCTGACAGTCTAGAAGTTTGTTGCGAAGAGAAGACCGCCAGGATGAATGGAGAGAGTGGTGGATGGTTTATCTAAAAAAGTAACTGGAGTTTGCCAAGGTTAATGTGGAAGTGGGAACGTAATATGATTTAATTATTTGAAGTTCTATTCAAGAATTATATTGGGGAGATGATCTTTCCTGCAAATAGAAATAATTATCTACAGTTCCCCTACACCAGAATCTTTACATATAAAAACACAGTTATATTTGCACACTACTATTCATCCTCCCCACCCTTCCGGGGGGTGCTGCACATAGGATTTCCCTGATCCAAAACGCAGCAGCTCGGTCAACTCACCTCCCTCTTTCGGTGTGAAGTCTCTGGCAAAGGTGGAAATCCCCTCGAACGGTGCAGTGGGTCTCGACCACATCGCTTTCTCCTTGGCCTTCTTCGACTCGATCTGGTGCGGGACGTACGACTGACGATAATCCGTCAGGCCGTCAAACGGCGTGTTGGACTGCATCGCCGCCTGTTCCGGTTTGCAGCTCGTGGTGGCGGCCAGTCGGTGGGGCACGTAATCGCTCGTATAGGTGGCCAGACCTTCGAAGGGGTCCTTGGATGGGACCCATTCGAGTGCTTTTCCTCCTCTCTCCAGCGGAGGCATGTCCCACTTGCGGTAATCACCTGCACAAATCATGCAGTCAGTGATAATGCACAATATTCGACGTAACTATTAAACATGTTAGAAAGTCACTAGAATTCAGCATTATTTCATATCATAATTTTACGAGATGACCGTACACTGTTCAGTTTTAGCACATGCCGATGTCATATTACTTTTTTTCCGTGAGAACTTTCCCCCAGAAGATTTTTATATAACATTTCTTCTCCTTTTCTATTATTACAGAAATAATAATTTTATCATCTACAAATTCTTTGACAGGTGGGAACTTTTTATCTTCAGCTTTCTTTGAGTAGTTCAGTAAGAGAACGGATTCCTACTTTCGGTAGGTTAAAAAGAAGACATTTTCGTGCCCGGATGGATGAACATAAGAAGGTTAAGGTGGGTTCCGTCTCCCAAAAACTGAGGACACGCCCTGTCAGTCAGTCGGATGACTGTTTTAGTGTTTTGACCCCATGCAGGACTGAATATGAAGCTATGGTGAAGGAAGCGGTTTTCATCAAGCACTTTTATCCGACGTTGAAAAAGTCACTTATAAATGTCGTAGCCAGTTTCCATTTGAAAGTGTTTTATTTGTATATGTGTATTTGTTTTAATTTGCTAAAGTGTTTTAATGTATTATTAATTGTTTATATACAATCATATTCACTATTTTCGAACTTTCGTGTGTGTGTACCCTTCAATCTACATCCTGTTACAAGTAGTAAAACTTTCCGCTTTTCACTGTAGCGAATATATGTATGGTCCTTTAAGTTTAACATATGATATTGCTCGGCAATTCAAAAGGTCCTCATTTGAGAAAAATAATATGTACTTAAAATTTACACATACCCAATTCCTATTCAGACATTATAAATCTAAAATACTTATAAATTTTGAACTAAGCAGGCCTACAATAAAATTATATTCATTCTTCGCGTGCATGATGAAAATATATCTTACAACGGGGGAATGTATCTTTTACAGAATAGTTTTTATTTTTTGCATGCATGGAAAAGTCATAGAAAGAGTCTACGTCAATGCGAGGAAAAGTAGCAATTTTTCTTCTATACAGGTACTTTTCCTCGCATTGACAACATTTTGTAAATCGACGAAAAATTACTTTTTGACCATTGCAAACTTTGAAATAATGAATAAAACATCAAAATATATTAACTAACCATTTAGTACAAACTCAAACTCAACACTGTAGGTCTAATTAAGTCCTTAAAATCATAAATTCAACTTTAAAATTGTGGCAATTCTCAATTGTTATGACCTTGATAGGTTTAGTAGACATCGATGTGCTACTTCGTAGGGGTTTCAAGCTTACTTTTACAGCTAATGATTTTCGTTAATTGTGTTGAAACCTCAAAATGGCAACCGACAAGTCCGGGACTAGGCAACCAACCCTTCTCCAGAAAGACACAGGTATCACTACCCTATCTGGAAAGTGCGATGAACAACAGCGAACTGTGGAGGCTCTGGTCATGAATACGGGGGCGTCTGACTGCTAATGGTGATGCTAAATTATATTAATTTATTGAATGAATAACGCCAAATATCAGGTTAGTTTTACAAAAACGTGTTTTTGCATGTTTTGTTGTGAGGAGCGAAAACGGACGTGTATAGAAATATGTAGTAGATTCATGACATGTAACACACAGATTCCCTCGTTGATGAAACTAAACATTGATTCTTAGTTGAACCAGTGTGTAAATAAATGTTTGTATACCATGGCAACACCTGAACCTAAAACAGACAATACACACTTAGCTTTGCTTAGCAACTAAAGCGTCCTTTGACAGATACGATAAATGCAAAGACAAGCAATTCTCAATCTGCCGATTGTTCGTGCATAGAATAGCTGAGATTTGTTTTGTTCGACCTATACACAATTTTCGCTAATTATTGAACTAATGGTTTTCTATAATAGAATTCAGAAATCTTGCGGTGAACACACGGTCAGTTGTATCCATAGAGATATACAGTGCATATTGGAATAGTGATGGATGGTTTGTATAAAACAGAACAATATTTATATAACTGCAAGGCAAGCCGATATAAACGGTATAGGTTTCATGATGCAATTTATATTTTACATCTGTTGGCAAGTCGATACACATTTAATTGGAATATCAATTATTCGCAGACGTATTAGAAATATGTTTTCCCTATATAATGTACGTAAAGCAAAATAAAACATCTGCTTGGACTCTTGCAACACTCTGGCAAAAACGTAAATGCAGATGCTAATAAATTAAACCATTTTGATTATTATTACTTCCTTCAAAGTGGAATTTCTCTACAGGGTGTCGCACAGAGAGATATACCCGTATAGATTTCATCGTATTTCACATTAATATATTTATGGTTTAACTAGAATTTCTATGTTATCATAAATTTCAAACTAACTTGTATAAAATTCTATCTTGGGGTGTTGTTAGACTAGCATTAGTTTGTGCAAATTTAAAAATGAAATTCATTTCGCAAAGTATGAAAGACACGGAAGAGCCAATATTTTTAATCAGACTACAGATGCTGGGGCTAACTTTATCACAAGAAAGTGGGTGGCTGAAAGAATTGGGCGAAGCGAAGATTTTGTCAAGCTAAACTGGAACAGGGATCCCTACGATTGTAAACATACAAAGCTGCCATTGGTAAAGCAGGTAGCTCTTGACCGAACATAAACAGAGAAAAGATTGCGACAGCTAGAAGAGATGGTCCAAGTCCTTATCGCAGGACAGTTTAACGTTACATCCATCAACTTAAGATGGAGTCATTCCATGTTACCCAGAAACCCCACAAGACACCTTATCAAGGTAAAAACCGCCTATGGTTTTGCGAGTACCGTACCTAAGACTATGGGGTGTTAATGACTTCCTTCAAGTTCATGTTGTGTGCAGTGATGAATTCTTCATCGAGTTCAGTCGAAAAGCCAACAATCAAAGTAAAATGAAAGAGTTTTGGCATCTTCCATTGATAAATTCGAAGAACACTGACGTTATCGCCAGGTGACAGCACATCCAGTTTGCATTGGAATCTTCGTTTGCTTCTCAGCAAAGAAGATGATGCGGGTGGTCAAAGAAGATGGATAAACTTGGACTGGTGAATATTTTCGAGACACAATACTGCTCCATTCCATCCTTCCTTTCGTGACGAACAAAGAAAATGTGCTAGACCCTACAGAAGTAATTTCTTCCGCCATGATAAGGCCCATCTTTCATAGCTCTAACAACACAACACCTTTTGAAAGATTACAACATTGACTTATTCGATAACAGCCAATGACCGGGTAATTCTCCGGACTTAAACTCATATGATAATTTTAACGCAATTATTAAGAACATGGTCGAATCTACAGTACTCTTCATTCAGTCAACAATAAGCATAGCATGGTAACTATGCTAAACATTATTTGCGATGAACTCAGAAACTAGAGAATGACTCCAACTTATTTGAATGCTTGCTTCGATCTTTTCCCGCTCGCTTGGCCGCTGTGACAGCAGATCGTGGACTACTGAACAGTGCTGATATACATACCATGTTGTAATTATGCAAACTTTAATGTAATGTGTTTATAATTTAAATGAAGTTATAAAAAATAATCAAATAATCTTTGTGCGCCCCTCTGTATACTGGTATCATAGATTTTTAAATGCGCTCTAATACTCAGATAACCAATACATATATCCATTGAATAATAAAGAAATTTGCAAGCATAATGAAAACTCCTCGTTGATTAGATTCAAACGGAAGGGGTTAATCAATATACATTTGCTGAATCGTTTTGTGCGAGGATAACAGCATATTCATTTGTACAGTTTTTCTATAGGACTTACTTCGATAAGTCGGTTCACCCTCAAATCGTCCTGGAACTTTGCGCGAATCGTCTCTCTTCGCAGGAGGCACACGCGGTGCGTGTTTTTCTGAAAGGAATGCAGGAATATAATAGTTCATTATATACTATATAAAGCAATCAACTGTAAAAAAAACCCAAAACAGGGCTATGTATATTCTTCTGCAATTTAAGCAAATAATTTTAAGCGGACGACTAGCCCATTAAATGGTTTATTCAATCATCTGAGAATGAAAGTATTGTATTAAATTCTATATATTCAGAATAGTGCAATAACGACCGGTTCAAAAACATACAACGTGTGGTTCAGTTAACTGGATGTGTAGTTTCTAAAAATATGAAAGGTTTATATAACGGATAAATGTCTGATACTTTCATCAATTTATACAGACATATAGTGAAGGGTTTTTAAACAGCTTATAAAACAACGGAAGCATTAACTAATTCATTCTTATTTTAGGAAATTAAAACTATGTAGACCCAAGCTAATATGACCTTAAAACTATCTATCGAGTATTGTGCTTTTGTCAAGCAGGTTCACGTTTATTGCATCCATTTTCTCCCCTCCGTTTGATTTTCTGCTTCATTTTTTAGATTTTTAGGCGAATCTGTATTTAATAGTTGATAATTTGAGGATACTTGTTAAATATTAAACGCGTCTGCTAGATCGAAATGTAACGAAAGAAATATCCCTTGCCATAAATGTTCAAATAGAATGCTGTCAGTATATCCATGAAAGCATTACAGATCGCATATCAAAACAGGTATAAAAGTGATGTATAGTTTCGGTAGAATCTAAAGAGCCTAAACGGAGCCTGTGGCCCCCATACGGAGGAAAATTAAAAATCACATAGTGCATGCCCTGCCTCGCCATTCAAATGGTGGGTACACAACGTTTTCAGCTCTCTCCCATTAATGGTCTAGGAGGAGATAGCGAACTTACATAACCTATCTTAGGTCAGGGACCCTCCGGCCTTGTATCTGGCTGCGATCTATTTATAAGTCCCCGCAATGATGTCCCGCAGCTCTTCTTTAATGAAGTAATGTGCGGGGTGGGACTAGTTCTTAGAGCTA
>JAUYWV010094655.1:0-14269 GCA_032274565.1 Nematoplana nigrocapitula
GATCTATTAAAGTAGATGGCCAAACGCTTCATGTCTTCCTCTTCAATAGCTGGGTATGCAGTTTTTGATGCCTGGTTGGTCTCCTGCTGTTCCTTTAAATACCGTGAAACACAGGCCTTTACAGTTAAATCAAGCTGTTGAAATTTTGGATCCCCGATTATTGAACTTCCCCTTTCTTCCAAAACATGTCGATGAATGACAGCACGCATGCACGTGTATGTTGATGGAGCATACTTTTTACCATCTTCTTTGCTTGCAGAAAGCAGCCAGTATTGCATATATTTCAGAAGAGTTTCATGACAAACATTGAGAAAATCAGTCCTTAACTTTTTTTCTTGTAGAAACCTTCTGAACTTTTCGACATAATAGCTTGTTTGATTCGCGGTTGATTTTGTTTAACATTCTTTATGAGCTTCAGCTATTAACGTCTCCACCTCCTCCCCAATTTCATCAAGTGGATTTTCGAACTGCTCAATATAATTGTTAATTTCCTCCAAAGATAATCCACTGATTATTCCGTTAGGAAATAACTCCATATTTAAAACATTGTTCATGATTAAAAACTGTCTTACTGATATGAAGTAAATTATTTGAAATAAAAATTCACGAAGACTTTAACAGCTATTTAACAAGCATATAAATATTGAAGATCGATAAACTTGAATGCCAATAATACGTTGTTTTCTACGGGCAAAATCCGCGTTAGCCGCCCTTAGATTTTGAATTTATGCCCTAGAAAACAACGTATAATTCCTACATTTACACCAGAAATTGAAGATTGTCGATTTTTTTACATCTACATCAGTTCCCACATTACAACAGCTCATCATTTTAATACCTGGAAATTGGCCGAAGACTCTGACGCTCCATTCTGCACAGAGAAAATGTTCGACAGTTAATCACTAAATTCAGGCAAAACAAGACTTTGCTTATCAAATATTGTATATAAAATTTGAATTAAATCTTTCACAGTATTTTATAAATTTTTCTAAAAATTTGAATATGCCACATTAAACCTACAGATGTTTACTTGCTTAGTACTAAGTTTCAGACAAATTAGCTGTTTATTTACGAAATAATTGAAGTAGTCTCCGACCCTTTTTATTGATCACCCGGTATATACTGTACTGTTTAGTAATTAATATATCTAATGAGGTGGCAATTATGCATGTTTTTGGACGCATTAAAACTGTATAATTCTTTGAAACCTAGTAGTATTTGAATGCCACAAATACTCGTTAGTTTCATGGTTACAAATTGCAAAACATGTGATCTGATAATTTGCATGGTTTGGCAATGAAACTCTTATTTTTGGTATCCATTTACATATTTAACACGGTTTCGCTGGTCAATTATTATGGCTTTTGTATATTTTTTCTGTCATATAAGGTAAACATTTGTTTTATTGATTGATTCATTCATTTGAAGCTGTTCTAATACTGACTTGTTATTATTCTTGTTTTTTGCCAACATTTCAAACATACCAACACATACACTCACACACCTTGCCTTCCCGTTGATCCGTGGTCGTTTTGCTGACCAGGTCTCCAAGTTGTGTTGAAGTCCATTATCAGGGCTATGGCCCCCCTGTTACAAATTGCCCTCTTGGTGCTCTTCGCCATCATCATCTTCGCTATCATCGGTCTAGAATTCTACAGTGGTGGATTTCACATGACCTGCTTTAAAATAAGTAAGTTCTCCGATAAATTTATTCTATTTGTGTATGCCGTATATTTATCCTATTTATTCCAGACTTTTTCTAATCCATAATACATGTATTGCTTATCAAAGCTTTCTACAAATCCTTTCTACATCCATAGACATTTGTACAGTATGATAGATTGACCACAGATATTTTAATATTAAAATTTGAAATATGAATTTCATTTATAGAAAATAGGGAATAGCTGTCTGATTCCATATAAAGTGAAATCCATTCTTTTATTAAAACTGTGCACATTGTCACAGCTTATGCGTTAATGATGTAATGAAACTTCGATTTTCTGATGCGGTCGTTAATAAATCTTGAAGACCGAAGACATCCTCCTCTCCTCAAACTGTTGAACGCATAAGACAGCGAATTGAAAACGACAATTAGTCTTAGTTGTTCCGAGCTAGAAGACGAATATTTAAATAATATTAACAGATGTTCTTATAAAGAAGTACCCTAATGGACGGTGAGTCCCATGTGAATTGACTGCTCAGCAAATGTTGAACATAGAAAGAGAAGCTTACAGAAACTTGACGCAGACATATCATGTTTTATGCTTGAACATGTGTAACACAATACAGAGAATGTTTTTTAATTCTTTATTTCCATTATTAAAAGGGCCTGTGAATTTAACAGATAAATAAACAATGTAAATAATAATAATATGTGAGAACCAGAAGGACCAGCAGATGGTCGGAAGGCAAATCACATATTAAAATCAAGATTAAAGTCTTGCAATTGTACTTATTAACTATATTACTAATTTTAAATAACTGTTTCCGATAAAGACATTAGAAAAACCGAGATTTTTTACCTCTATCAAAATAAAAAATATTGAAAAGAAATCAAAAAGAGATAAATCAGGTAGGGCAGACAACCAGGCAGATGGCTACACAAAGCAAAAAAGAAAAAAGAAAGCGAGGTCAAAATATAACATTTAATGCGACCGGTTTGGCTTATATAAGCATTTCCAAGCCGTTGTGAAAAGTGGTGAAAAAAAAAACAAATTATATACAGACAGATAAACAAACCAACAGTTTGTTACAGTAAAAATGGAAATGACTTAAACACGGAAAGAAAGTAAGATGCACCATTCTTAGACAACGACGTATTAGGAGAAGGGCAGCAGTCTTTGATTTAGATCGCCTTCCGAATGCCCAGGTCAAAGTTTTTACGACCAGCCCACAAAATCCGGTATTGGTGCAAGTTGCCAACGCAGGCGCACTCTAGGAGATATGTTCGTGGATTGTGTCCAGGGCCTTTTGATATTCGTCCCCTTGAGTAGATAAAATATCGTTTGGTTCGTCCAATATAGGACGCGCAACGATCAATATTGCAAGGAAATTGGTACACGACATTAGCCAAAGTCCACGGGGTGTAGCATCCTTGCTGTTGAAATAGGAGGAGCCAAACTTCACCGACCTGAAGCAAATTCTTAGTGCCCCACTGACAATAAGCCGTTTGAAACGTTTGGGCAGATTCAAAGAAGAACGACCAAGAAAAGGGAGAAGAGATTGAAAAAGCTACCTACGTATACGATAGAAGAATAAACTCCGAGGAAAATTGTTTTTGTAAAACTATTAGTTATAGTATTTGCTTTTCTTGTGGAAACGAGTCCAAGAAGAAATTATCTATAATAATTTTTATTTCTATTAGTCAACTGAAAAACTAGGGGGTTCGTTTAACATAAAAACAATTGCAATCAAATTTAAGGATATATAACACGTTTAAAACGCAAAGTAAAATCTTCCCACCTGCAAGACTGAAAGACTATTTTTATGTTTCTATCTTATGGACCATGAATTATGAATTTAGAAAATGATTCCCTAATTCCGATGTCCTAGCTGTAAATAAAACTAACAAGTGAACTGATTTATTTGTGTTGCTCCGTACATATAGGTAAATGTCAGCGATGTGTGTACCCCTGCATTACACTCTGGCAACTAACTGAAAGAGTGAATACCGTTTGGCAAGAAGGGGCAAAAGAAATTTGGATACAAATCTTTCAGTTGTTTAGTTTGTCCTCTTTAATTCCAGTGCATCTCGGGTATAGTAGTAAGGGCCATTTTATCAGGCCACAAAAGTTGTGGGTCACCCATGTCACCAGCCACGTATACTGTCTGTATAGCGAATTCCAGGGGTATAGGGGCAGAATACACAAATATTGTTTTCGTGTGTCGGTGAATGGTGCGCGGTTTACCAAAGCTAGCGAACGCTGGTATCAGTATTCTGCATAGAGGGGAAACAGTTTTGTCACCCTCCTGTTGGGGAGTGTTATTTTTAGTTTCATAATTCATTCCATTAGGCGAAAATCTTTCGGCACAATATTGACACATGTATCTTCTCTCCCTCTCCCTCCCACCTTCTCTTTCTCGTTCTTTCTCTCCCTCAGCTGTCTGCCAGAGTAAACGAGACACGACTGATACCTCGAATATGGTGATAGAAAAGAATGGAATGGGGAGGTTTAATTGGGAAGAGAGAGTTTATGTTGGTTAGAGTTAGACAGAAGTTGTCGTCACGGGTAGCAGCCTACCGCTGTATTAGAAATTACCAGCAGTAGTTATCTAATTTTTGTTTTGTCGTATAGATGAATATCAGCAAACATTTCCCAAAAAACTGTTTCTAAATATTAGTTTTATTGCATACGTGACTAATAATTATATTAGTACATCGTATAGCACGAGGAAGTAGCATTTAGCCAAAGGGCGGGCAAACTCCGGCCCGTGGGCCGTATCTGGCATGTACATTACCATCCGGCCCGACTCGTGAGATATAAGTTAACAAAGCAAATTTTTATTTTATTTTGATGAAACTGGTGGATCTTTAGATCGTAGAATATAATAGGGAGAAAGTATGGTTTTCGGCCATGCTGTCCCGTGTGTGCGACCTGCATCAGGGGAGATTTCAACCTTCTTTCGTCACGTGCACCTCTCCTATGCTGATAGCTTCTCTGACTCGCGATAGCTCGCTCGCCTGGCCTTTCTCACGGATGTCACTATACACACACGTTATCACCCTCAACATTGATCTGCAGGCAA
Organism: Nematoplana nigrocapitula; assembly: GCA_032274565.1. Taxonomy (NCBI): domain Eukaryota; kingdom Metazoa; phylum Platyhelminthes; order Proseriata; family Nematoplanidae; genus Nematoplana; species Nematoplana nigrocapitula. Next base: position 4,750 of record JAUYWV010094655.1, read on the forward strand.
AGACATTCTTGTAACAGACATTCTTCACAGATCAAAAGCATTTGAAGTTAAACTACGCCTGTGGGAAACCCAGTTTCATCTCCTGTTGATGTGGACTTAAAGGGTTTTGCATGAATCAGACAACTTGCTGCAGATTTCTAGCTGTCCACTGCCCCTTTTGACTTCCCTGTCGACGATCCGCCTGCTTCCCTCAAGATGGAGTCGGTAGAGCTGCAGTGCAATGACGAACTATAAAATCAATGTTCTGCACCTCTTCTCCTTTTTCCCTTTTCGTGATGTCATACTTCCTTCAGGAAACTTTCACTATTTATTATGCATGTTGAGCACATCGTGGCTATGCTCGGCAGTACCTACTGACTGACCTCTGACCGCCATCTCAACGCAATCCTTCGGTTGTCCACCACATCTGTCAAGCTGGACATTGAATCGCTGCTTCATGCTAAGCAACACCACCTATCTCACTGACTTTTACATCTGTAAATAAAACTATTTTCCCCATAAACATGTGTGTTGTCTTTCGCTGTTTTTGTTATTATTATTAAACGGTTACTATTAAAGTATACTACTAGCATTTAAAAAAAGGTTTTTATTAGTTCTTACACTTTTGAAAGTCTCTTTTTGGTCTAAGTATTCACTCTGGTCCTCGAGCTATCCCCGAAAGTACTATCCAGTCAGTGATCTAAAAAGTTTACCCGCCCGTGATTTAGCGGGATAGGAGAATTATATAAAGCGTATGGAGATACAGATTCTTTCTCGTAATTTTTTTATTGTCCACTACCATACAGACGGTAGCTAATAACGAGAAATTACAGTTATTACCAAAATACCAAAATTAAATTAATCACATGTTTCATCAAAGAAGCAACTACAATACGACTGCTGAACAACTACTAACACACAGCAGGAGGTTGTGTGCACTGCTTGGCCAGCGAATACACTAAGAATGCATTCGTTATCGATGTCTAATGCAAGCGACGCGATGACAAAGAGCTAAAATAGATCGCGTGTAGCGGACGGCTACTTTTAAATGCTAAAACATAATTTGAATATACTGGCCAAAACTTCACTTGGCCACACCATTATGAATCAGATACACATTGCATTGCATTGCAATGGAAAACTGAGAGACAAGTGCACGCCTGAGACGAAACGTCGAGTATCAAATTTTATCGTTTTAAATCGTACTCTTCTATATTGTTTGAAGAGCTACCGCAAATGAAAAAAAGCTTATTCACAAATACATTAGGAAGTTCCATCATGACGTCAAATTCAAGAGTTAAATCAATTAAGATAATAACGAAACAAAAACAGCCAGGCTTTTTGTTCAAACATGATTAATTGTAAAACATAACTTAATAAGCCTAAAACAGTTATCGTTTGTATAGACTAAATTGAAACCGAAGAGGAATTGATGAAGTTTGTTTTGGCAAAGAAGATCCTACGAAGAATAAGATTCTAAGAACGATCTATAAAATTAATTATCATGGAATCCTGCAGTTTAGAAAGAACTGCTACATAGACGAACTGCTAATGGAGAGAAGCTCTGCAAAAATCTGGAAATTTTTACAAAAAAACCTATAGGCGAGATCGACTGAAGCTCATTTGTTGCCATGTAGAAAGTTAATGACAAAAGAGCTGCCATTCGCGGAATCCACAGAGTGAATTGCATATCGATATTTGTAAAAACCATGAAAGGTTTCTCCAACTAGGTATACGACGTACCTATAAGATAAATATAAACTCCAGGATTCTCCGCTGAGGACAAGAAGGAGAGATCTTAGCGCAGTAACAAATAACAGAATTCGAATTAGTAAAATCCAGCAAGCGAACAGAGAGCATGGCGCGCGATTTCGGATCAATTGCCGTTATTATTATTGTTCTACTTCTAGACGACCAATGTACTCTCGCTCTAAACAAGAATAGATGATCTGTAACACCTATATATACACATCTCTTCTTCACGAGATAGTCTCCCAAACGGGGTCATATGCCAGAATGCTAGATTGATTTTCTGTGTTGGTTGTCAAGGACAACCAGACAGTTTTGTGGTGATATGAGTTGTCGAAGTCGGAAATGATTTATACACTCATTGGAAAAAGACAAATGCGCAACGTTAAGAAGAAAAAATGAAGTAACCAAGTTCTCGTAAACCCTCTGTCTGTCTGTATGTCTGCTAAATCAGTTGAAATAAATATCAATAAATCAATAGAAATGTTAGAGTCTTGAACATTATTTCTAGTTGAATTTATTGTCTTTGGACGCAGTACATCAGCGGGGTGGACCGGCATGTGTAATAAAAATGTCACAAGAAGTAAATTGTCAGTAGTTGCAACGTATCAGCTATATTTCATTATAAACTTAGGAATTTGTCGATGACCGAGGGTTCACCAACGACCTCACATGTGGATGAAGATGGTGATTAAAAAGGAAACGTCTAAAATATATAGAAGAAATGAAATGAGAAGAGGTATCATAAAAAAGGAAACATAGCAGAGAAACAGATAAAATAATCTATCTATCTGAAAAGTAGAATTATTCATTCTTCGCTTCAATTTATAGATCTGTAACTGAAATGAAATTGAACGATTTCATTATCTGAGCAAAACTTATCACTGCTTTAGTAATTAAACGCAACTGCCATGCTTACCACAGGCGGTCAGTATCACGACCTATTTTCTTCTTCTTGGTGGACTTTCTGGAGGGTGGAGGCCGGAGGGAAATCAGACTGAAAACTATCTCCCATTTCTGCCCTGTGACGGAATCTTTTCCTTCAATCAGTGGAACTAACTGATGATTATTTCTCGATGGACTCTCTGCAGCCTCCATCTCCCCCAAAGGGTGGTCCATTTGGACACAAGACGAAATGCTGTGTTGTTCGTATTCCCTGATGGGTTTCAGAGATTGGACAGTTTGCTCTTTGGGCTATTACCACACCAAAACTAAAGCGATTTTCCACATCGGATTTTGGTTATTCAGTAGATAGGATATCTTTGTAATTTAGTTAGGTCAAGTATTTTTTCCTAAGTATACAATTTCCTTTTGGCACTTGGACTTTTCAGTTGACAGCGTTTAAATTTTAAATAAAAAGTAGTCTGAGTGAAGTTTAATGAAAGTTTTCTAACTATATTTCTGTCTAAAAAATACTAAAAAATATAGGCTATAATTGTGTAGGCTGCAAGAACATTGGACATTGAAAATAAAGGGTCACGTTAATATTTGACTGCTAGTGAACAGTCATCTTAAACCTCAACTGTAACATATCAATTTCAGAGAATGGTGAAAGTTTTTAGTCAGTGATATAATGGTAATCAAATAATTAGTTTTATTAATGTAATTGTTGAGTATTCAGAAAAGAACACGCGAAATCATTGCCGGTTTATTTGACATACTAATGAATAGTGTGAGGTCGCATTTGTGGTTGCTATTGGTTACTGACTTTAAGCATTGAGGCTTTATTTTGTAATACTATAGAAAGTTTGTCGTGATTCCTGAGGTGACAATTTCTGATTTTGAACACTCAAAAACCACAGTACAGGTATAATAATAATCCACATATATATATACTGTATATATATATATATATATATTTAAAAACAGTTGTTATCTAATTGCAAAATACTGTCCTACTGTTCATTTGTGCGAGTGGAATGATTGAGCCAATCTTCTCGAGTTCCAAGCATAACATACCATTTACAATAACCTATTAGAAACAGTCACGAAATAATTATTATTGTGACTCGGAGCGGTTGCCGGGTTAATCAGTTCACTGCATTACTTTCAGCTAGTGTTCCAACAGCTAACATATTGATTTTTAATAATGAAAGCGCCGTACACAAATCTTCCTGCTGCATCCAACCTCAAGACCAAATATAACAGAATATACTGCAATTTATAGTATGCGACTAACCCAGAGTAGGCGCAATGTATCTACAGTAGATTGATTTAATTTTTCTTCCACTCGTGATTCACACAACACACAAACGTCTTGGTTGCTAAGAAAAGAAGCTTTACTTCACATGGCGCTTCCTCGACTTACAAAGTTAGACTAGAGAAAAGAGACTTTAGTGCACATGGCGCCCCCTCGACTTACAAAGTTAGACTAGAGAAAATTAGTTTTCGCGTACATGGCGCCCCTTCGACTTACTAAGTTACGGTAACTATGCGCCGCTTTCGAACAGGTGCCCCCCCCCCCAACGGAAATCGCTTCGCCGCCGGTGCGTACAGTTACAATAAATGCTGAAAATGCTAAACAATTATATTAGATTTTATTTTAAAATGATATATGGTAATCAATATGTGTAAGTTGAGTTCAAATAGACAAATTCGGTGTAGTGGTGAGGCGTATAGTTCAATAGATGGATCAATGCAGAGAGATGGAATCACACATGTTAACACAATGGACTCCGTATAGCTTTCTACGGTAACTGCGATACGATTGCGTCAGCCCGATGCAATCAATGAGAGAATTGGTTCTTGTCAGCCATAGAACATACCGAAACTACTCTATTTTTGTTTGTTCACTTCATATCTAGCACAATAAGTATAATTCCATATCTTTGGATAGGTATAACTGATCTGTACATCCGAGTTGTTCGGGAGGTTGTGTTCCAGTTCAACACGCTAAATTGCATACCAGACTTACACACTTGTTTTCTATATATATTTAATATTTATAAGAAGTATTTTTTATTTATATAACGACATTACAAGCCTGTAGCCCTTAGAATGACTATTGGCGCGTTCTCCAAGAGAGACAAAGAGACTACGAGACGATCCAGGGGATTAATACCTCGTGAACCTCCTCGTCTAATAGAATACAGCCCAAAAACACGTAGAAGTCAATACTAGCAAACTAACAATATAACAAAAGTGAGTCTGTTATAATTTAAGTACCTGTAGTTACCTGTAGTGTGAAATCTTGCTGAATGCAGGAATTCAACTCTACGACTAATCGCACATTCATCGAGAGAATGAAATAACGCTCCACTCAAACCGTAAAACCTTTAGGCAACCTTTTGTTAGAGAATGTAGGTTTACTATAGATCCTATTTTAAAACTTTTTTTGTTCCCGCATATGCAGCTAATCTGGAGGAGCTTCCAGACTCAATCCCAGAGGCCAAAGGACTTGTGCCTTGTATCGCGGGGAACCTGTCCAACAGCGGTGCCTTCCACTGTAAAGGGGAATATCTGTGCAAGGGATATTGGGAGGGACCAAATTACGGGATCACCAATTTCGACAATATCGCCTACGCTATGCTCACAGTGTTCCAGTGTATCACTATGGAAGGCTGGACGGATGTGATGAATATGGTGAGTGTACACGTTGCGTTCTCTCTCGCGCTTTCTCTCATCTTGACTATTTCTCATCCTCACAAATGGTGAATAGACTTTTACAAAAACACATATATATATATATAGTTTCACCTTCTGCGACCAGCCTTTCACACTATACTGCAAGAAACCGGACGGACACATGATTGTCTCTCATTAAGTCAATCAATAGTATTGATTATCTTAGATGAACAAATCGGAATGCTTCCGGCATTCAGTGCGGCGAATTATCCGAAAGCAACAACCTTGACTGACAATGTGACCTTAGAAGAGAGATGAAATATTTTTCTCCTAATAAATAGTTGTATATCGTGTAGTTTTCTTTATACTAAACCATTCGATAAGACGGGTAAGTTTAAAACATATATTGATATAATTTAATGCCTGTGATAAACTCAATTTTCATTTTTTGAATTTTAGTTACAGTTGACAAGATACGCGAAACGTCCTGTATTTTACAATTACATTTAGTACCCAACAAAAGACTCTTTTTATTATTCATTTCATTTATAGTATAATTTTCCTGTTGTTTATTGTTTTTCAGATTTTTTATAAAAACGATGGATAGTTTAAATCAAATTGACACTGGACATTCTTTAAAATTTACAAATTGAATCATATAAGAAAGTAATCAATATTCCTTTTCACCATCTTGTTTTCGAAAAGAAAACAAATATGTCTGTCATCAGCAATCACAATCTCCGATTACTTTCAATGTGTCTCCCTATATTTGATCTTTTTGACTAATGAGAGTTCTTTCAATTCCTCTCCCAGGAAAGCATGCCCTTTGAAATCCAATAGGTTAATTATTAAATTAAATGCAGCGGCTTTCTGCAGATTTTATTTCTACAGGATTAGAATTTGTACTGAGAAAGAAACAGTAGATTTAATCCACACTTATCTGAAGAGCAGATTTGCATTCTCGTTATGGTAAATGTATCTGGTATTCCCCCAAAACAAATAAACAAACACCGTAGCTTTTCGGACTTAACTGATTAGTGCAAAAGCAGTTTCAATAGATGCAACCACTGCTTCTTTCTGTTCACCGAAAGGGGTCGACAACTAAGTTATTTTTTAGACAGACTAATATTTCAACCTTCTTGCAGACTTTCTAATAGGTGTCATCTCAGTGATCAGTTACGCTTGACAAATGTATGCATTGCTTTTATCAGAGAGGAAATTTTAAAGCTCGGGCTTTATATAAATAACATATGTTTGGAATAGATTTAATAAAATAACACCAATAAAATTATTTTAAGAGGTTGTTTATTTACCGAAATAAAACGAAACGTGTCAATACATTTTTTTACAGTTTCAAGTTAATTTTAATTTAAGAAACAAGCGTTCATGGTTTAAGTATCTCTTCAGGTTAATCAGCACATTCCAGTTTAAAGTAGAAAAACATTTTTTATACGAAAAACAATTTAAAGTACAAATCATGGTAGGTGACAAATTGCAAAGAGTAAACAAGTCGAAAGATCTTCCTCGTTTCACGAGTTATAGTTTCCCTTAGCAGTAGCTCGGACTAATGAATCCGACTGACTATTGATTTGATCGAATTCTTTACCAGTGAACCGGAAAGGGAAGCGCTATATTTAGCCGAATAGTGGCTTCGATTTTCTGGCGATTGGAATATCGTGGAAAGGAACAGCGCAATCACCTCAGCATTCGCTTCACTGGCGTTTGCTAGAAGATGCTATTACTGCTTCATTATTAAATGTGACGCGCTGTCCCTATTATACTGTACGTCCTTACATAATTGTAGTGCTATAGTTTTATCTTTACCTCGGCGGTATAACAGACCGTCTAACCAAGTATATACGCTCAAATTTAAACAAACTATTTTGGCAGAGTGCACCGACCATGTAAACATTACTGCTTCTATTTGTTGGGATCTGGATGACTGCCAGTGCACCACGCATTGCACGACCTTCAGTGGGTCTCAAAAATAAGTTTACATTGCTTTTATCCACGAATAAAGCAAACTAATTTCTTCAGATATACATAATTTGGCGTGAAGCTTTGTTATCGTTTGAATTGGCAACTTCCGGTTGATAATGGTATTTTTCACAATTTAAAATTGGCCATACAAACACCTTGAAATGGTATATATGAAGAAACAGTGACTTTAATGTTTTAATAACCCACTTTCCCATTTGTTCAAGTGTGGTGAACTGTGGACTTTCTTCTAACAAATCCAAAAACCAATAACCATTTTGCATCGTTTAGCCGTTTTATTGCCCTATGGCCTGCACGTTGCTTGAAATCCAACCATCTGCTGTTGAAATGTTCACAACATTCCATTTTCACCACACAGTTAGTTGACAGCGTCAATTAGCTCCCTGAGTGGCTTTTGCGTATTTACCGCGCCTAGATCCTTGTTTCACGCCGCGCTGGAATTGCATTATAAAGAAAATATTTGACAGTCACAGTACAACAGATATGTGCAACATAATATAACATTCGTAGTAGATAACTGTCAGTATTTTAAATCTGTTTCAAATCTATTTAAAGCGATTGATACACATTTTTAATATCATACAACTATGATTAGATACCTTGAAATAGTTTTAAATCAAATGCAAGTTATTCAAACAGCTTACCAGATTATATCATTTGGCTGGCAAATGGTTTAGTCAGGTGTTCACTCGCCCTCAAGTGAGTTTTCCCCGATATAGCACAGAAAAGAGAGACATGTTGTACATATTCTTCCACATTTGCGATCTATTTGGCTTCTTGCCTAGTCTAACACACTCCTTGGTTACGCCAGACTTCAATCGCCTACTTATCTCATGTTAAACTAAATAAAACACAATGTAATGTACTCCCATAAAACGCTTTGGTATAGTCTGGACTCGACGTTCAAACTTTAACAGGAGCCTAGTGAACTACTGATTTATTATTTTGTATTCCAATACATGTGTTTGATATGACCTCGACAGACAACCTCTAATAGCAAATTTTCTAATGATCATTCTAAACAATATCACAAATATACATGTATGATTACGTATTTGAATATTTTTTAAAAGAAGATAATTCCCTCAACGAAACCAACTATTTATTCACCAAAAAAATCATAATTTGTCATATACAAATGTTGATACAATAATACAAGTATATAGAAGTTTATTAATGTGGCCATTTCTACTTGTGTTTTCCAAACGAATAGATCGCCCAATAAAAATCGAAAATAATGGCAATTTCAAGAGAGACGTCTTTGGAAACAATTGATTCATTCACCAATCTCCAAACCAGCGTTTTCTGAAAGAAACAAATTGGAAAATAATATGACTGTGGTACAGAATGTCTTATGATAGGAAATATTTAGTATTTTGATTGTTGTATGTAAACGTTCATGTCTGAATTTGCCTGCATTCCCTTAGATTCTATAGAAACCGGTGTCCTCCTCCTCCTCCTCTGAATCAGGTGGCGCGTATTATACTTTATTATACTTTATTAGTAGACCACAAAGCAAAGCACATCCATTGGACGATCATAAATAAAAACAACTTTTATTGATATTGTGCATGAATTGAACTGATATTAGGTTTATCAAAATTCGAGACATACGGTATTAATTCATAGTTAGTTAGCCTTAATCATGCTCTCCATATGAAATTTTTTCTATTTATCGCTTTTTTGTTTTGAATTTTGAAATCAATTGAAAAACATTTAAAATTCATAGAGAATGATGTAATTGCGACATAAACTACAAGCTGATTTATTTCTCTCTCTCGCTTTCTCTTTCTCTTTCTCTTTCACTTTCCATTTCTCTTTCTCTCTCTCTTTCTCTCTTTCTTTCTCTTTCTCTTTCTCTTACACTATCTTTTTCTCTTTCCCTTTCCATTTTCCTTTTTTCTCTTTCTCTTCCTCTTCCTCTTTCCATTTCTCTTTCACTTTCTCTTTCGCTTTCTCTTTCTCTTTCCCTTTCCTTTTCCTTTTCCTTTTCTCTTTCTCTTTCTCTCTTTCTCTTTCTCTTTCCCTTTCCTTTTCCTTTTCCTTTTCTCTTTCTCTTTCCATTTATCTTTATCTTTATCTTTATCTTTATCTTTATCTTTATCTTTCCCTTTCCCTTTCCCTTTCCCTTTCTCTTTCTCTTTCTCTTTCTCTTTCTCTTTCTCTCTCTCTTTCTCTCTTTCTTTCTCTTTCTCTTTCTCTTACACTATCTTTTTCTCTTTCCCTTTCC
>JAUYWV010094666.1:0-14268 GCA_032274565.1 Nematoplana nigrocapitula
CCCAAAGCTAGCTGAAGTGTCACCCGTGCGGTTAAGTCTTTTCCAGCAGTACCATGAATACCTTTCTTTCCACAGTAGGGTATGCATTCTATGGGAAACCCATTACTTGTAGTAATCCAAAAGTTTTTGTAACCGAATCTGATAGTCTTCTCTCTGTTGGTTTGCTTAGCTGAATGCATGCCATGATACGGCACCATTTGCTCGTCAATGCTGTATTTGTGGTCAATTTTTCCGAATTGTTTCAAATTTTTATTCATCAGGTTAAAAGGGTACTTTTGAGAATTTATCACTTTCATCGAAGTGTGTATTGTCTTGAAAATGGATAAAACGTTTTATTTGCCAAAATCTATTTCTAGACATGCAGTCTTGGACACTTTCTATACCACAATCGAAGTTTGTATCCCACATAAGGTCGACTTGGGGGACATTGTGATAACCAGATAATAATAAAATGCCAAAAACTGGCGCATTTGAGCTACCGTCACGTGGAAGTTTGTGTTGTTTATGTGTCTGGCATAGTTGAAACTTTCCTGAACTATCAACTCAAACAAGCCATCAAAGAACATTTCAACCACTTCTAGGGGACTCTTACCTCCATGCTTTTGTAATATTACTTCTCTGTTCAATTGAACTTCATTAGGAAAATTTGTAAGAGTATTTTTGTCTGAGAATGTCAATGGGTTTCTGACTTTGTTAATATTTTTACCCAGAAGCTATTAGTACTAACACCTGAGGACAGTTCCAACATAGACTTTATTTTCTCATCTTGTGAGTTGTCGTTTTCATGCACCCTCCTTAGTTTATCTTTTAAATCAGAAAACTATTTAGTAATGGTTGTTGTCTCCACAAATTCATCCTCACTCTCTGGTTCATCTGAATCAAGTACCTCTAGAAGTCCACTAACTTCCCGAAATTCCTGCATATTCAGCGTTGCAGTGGTGTGTTCGTCTAGTTCTTCTTCATCAGACTGATCCCCTGTAGACGTGGAAGGTGGCAATATGCAGATGTCTCTGCGTTTCTTGTTTCTTCTAGTGTGTAGTATTTTCAACTTTCATGTACAGTAAAACATGTGGAAATTGTAATCAATTATTAGGTGTATTTATTTTATTGTATTAGTTTATTTATTCACAACGTGCGATTTAAAAATGAACATAATTGACTTTAATAACAGGACACATGCTAACACACAATACATAATAGGTACATGCTCAAACTGTTATTGAAATACATACAGTAAATGTCATGAACCTTGAGGAGAGTGTAGGGTTTTTTGTCGGTACCCATTGAGGCGTGGTCGGGTGATGACGGTTGTGAAGTCGCGTTCCCCGGCCTCGTCTGCAGCTCCACCACGTGCGGGTGATACCAGAGGAGCGTATAAAAGTTTGGTGTATCCATATTTTGGGTTGCCGATGGGTTTTCAGATATACCGTTTTATGCCATCAACTTGGGTAGATAGTGCAGGAGGCCTAGTTTACCAACCAGAGCCTGCATGGTTGGACTTGGCTAAGGCTATGGTGCCATCCGCAAAAGTGCTCACAATAAAGACGGTTGACCCTCCGCCATTCATTCCTTCGGCTTGTGGCTTCACCTTTGGATTTGGGGATTATATGTTAGGGTTTAGTCCCTTAGGCCTTAAAAGGCAGCAGCTGGGTTTGAAGTCCGAGTCTCCTCCTATCTCATGGACTGGCTAGAATAAGAGTCATGAGCAACCCTTCATGTCACTGGTTATAATTAATGCACTTACCTAAATTGTGTTTTCCATTGATTTGATTTTTTTTCTATTTCAGAACTATTTAGCCAAAGCTGGACTACAGTTACTGCAACAGTTATCACCACCCATCCTCGATAAGAAGACTGCGGTGTCACATTGTGGGATTTGTTTTACAGAATGTCCCGACTTCCAAAACACATGCAAAATTGTGGAGCCAAAAAGTCATATGTGTGTAAAAAGTACTGCGGCAAAACATTTATCAGGTCATCTGACCTCGTTGTACACATGCGAATCCACCACACACATGAACGGCCATATGTGTGTGAATTTTGCAACAAAGCATTTACAACTTCGTCTCACCTTGGGACACACACCCGAACTCATACAGATGAAAGGCCATACGTGTGTAAGCAGTGCGGTAAAGGCTTTAGCCAATCAGGCAGCCTCACTGCACATATGAGAATTCACACAAACAGAAGGCCATTTAAGTGCCAACAGTGCAGTAGCAGTTTTCGAACAAATTCAGCCATTAATGAACACATGAAAACACATTCAGAGAAAAGACCATATGTATGCGAGCAATGTGGCAGTACTTTCAGGCTTCAATCTCACATCAATGCACACATGAGAACTCATAAAGACACAAGGCCATATGTGTGCAAGCAGTGTGGCAAAGCCTATAGCCACGGCTTTAGCCTCTCAAGGCATATGCGAAGTCACACGGGTGAGAGGCCATATGCGTGTGAGCAGTGTGGCAAGTCATTTGGCTACAAATCTGCTTTGGTTGGTCACATTCGAAGTCACACGGGTGAGAGGCCATATGCGTGTGAGCAGTGTAGTAGTCGATTTGGAACAGCATCTCGCCTAACAGAGCACAGTCGAATTCATACAGGCAAAAGACCATATCTATGTGAGCAATGTGGCACCGCATTTAAGTCCTCGTCCAATCTCAGAGCACACATGCGAACGCATATGGTAGAGAAAAAGCCAAATGCGTGCGAACACTGTGGCAAATCAGATAGGCAGTCCTCTGACCTGTGCATTTGTAGTATTATTGGAATTCAGGAACCCTCAAGCGTTCTCATGCAGGAGGACATTTATCAGAATAAATCCAATAGTTTGCCTAGGTAATATTTATTTTATGAAGCTTGACAGTATTTCATTGTTCTAGGTAGATATATTTTAACTGTGGATAATTCTAAGAAAATGCCCACATTTGATTGCTATTGACCAGATGTATTTTTTATTAATAATTTTGTTTTAAGTAAATTATATCAAGAGTTGAAATATCGTTAAGTCGATATTTTCCCATAGTATACAATGTATTTATAATGTAATAATATTACTTCATGTTTTTACATGAAATGCTATGTCTCGGATGAAAATTTTGCATTTTGAGTAAATATAAAACTTAGAATTAACTTCTATGATTCACTTTGTCTCATTGAAAGAAAATATAATCCCGTAGTAATGCTAAAACGAAACTTTTTTATTTGAAAAAGACATAGTTCTATTTAGACGTTAAAAGGCAGGCAATGTAATTGTTTGGTTTGAAAATGGGTCGTGTAGATAGTTTATAATCCTTTTCAATTCAACACATCATGCAGTATAGCTATTACGGTCTACTCCGCTTAAACCGGACACCCATAAATCTATGAAAATCGTCCGGTTTACAGAAAAGCAAAGAAAGCCATGTATAGCAACGTGTATTTAAGAAACAAATATAACAATCGTAATATTATCTTAGAAGGGTAAATATAGTCTTAAAGAAGTCAGTAATGGACGTCTACTTCTTCCCTCGTACTATATCCTGACAGCACGTCATTATTATGCTATTATCTCCCTGACCATATTGATTTTTCTAGACCAATGAAAGCATCATTTCACGCGATGCACATTGCCGGCTACTATTTTCTGAACCGTATCGATTTTTTTCTACAACAATGAAAGCGTCCGGATTACGCATAGCTAATTACATAATAACAATGAGTCTGGTACATGGAAAGGCGTCCGGTGTACAGTTTAGACGCGTCCGGTTTACACTTACCGTTTAACATAGAACAGATACAAAGAAATATTGGTTCTTTATTTAGCGTCCGTTTTATGCAGTTGTCCGGATTAGGCGCGTCCGGTTTAAGCGGAGTAGACCATAGTTATATTGATTATCAAGTGAAAGTCTGTAAAATTTTGAAATGAAATTGCTAGTCACATTGTAGTTCACTGGGCACTCACCAGTTTCTCATCGATCGGGCTGTACAGATGATAGACCGACAAGCGGCTAGATAATGGATTTATAATTAGCAGACTACCACTTTTCAACTTATATTTATAGGATACCAGTTTTTTTTTTAAAAAGCCGTGTCAAAAACAGGATTGTGAACGCTGCGCTGGGCGGGGAGATAAATGGTTTTAAACATCATTGGTGAATAAAGTATCAAAAGCTATTGCGCTGAGCTGGATGAAATCTGATTCATATGCTGGAAAGCAGAAAGGTGGTGGGACCCATAGGAAGCTGGTTGTATCGAGTATCTCGAGTACCACACAGCTGTTGCCAAGAAGCTTAGTTTGACCGTTGGCGTGCTCCCTGCTGGGTAGCACATAACCTCTTCTGAAAAAACGATACTTAGGAGAAAGTCTTCTGGTGATCAGTCTGCCAAATTGTCGTATTTTCTGCACTTTTCTGAGTGTTCATTTTATATATGCAACGGGGTGTTGAATGCCTTCTTCCACATTTCCATTACAGTTCTCGCAGTGCGGACTAGCTCCTATGTGGTGTCTATGCTTTCTGAGTTGTGGGTTATGCGCAGTACTAAGCCGCTTCTTCCTCGACTACGTATCACTTCTTCAACATCTGCTTCCATAGCGGTTAGACCTACTAGAGATATTCTGGATGATCTTATTTTTTGGTACATGCATCTTTTCAACCCAGTTTTGAGATCAGTATATTTTTTTCTGGTTCATGTTCACCGCTTCTTATTGGCTATAGGTGGTCTACTTATTTCCCAACTACACTACGTACATGGAGATGCCAATAAAAACTCTATCTTACCAGGTATATGACGTCCGCGACCTCCAGCGACATGTACGTGCAAATGCGTATGTTTATCCATGCAGGGACAGCTTTAACGTAGTCCTCGACGTGTACCGTCGTATTGGTCAGGGCTTTCTCGGCTTTACTCTTTTCCATCGGCTGATTCACTCAGAAATGTAATATTGGTTAAGTATAGAGCATGGTTGGTATATATTTACTCAGAATTAATTCCTTCCATTTCCACGGGGACTCATGACGCTATACAGTTCTCGCTTCGTATCTTTCCGATTGGAGTTCTCTAGCAGGGTCTGTTGTTTGGTCGGTACTGGACCAAACCATCTCTGCATCCGACGTCTAGTGATGGTCATGCTTTGACCAAATTCAATCAGTGATTTACCGTAGCCTAATTAAATCAGTTTTACTATGTGTAATACTCTTACGATGTTATATTTAGAATGACATAAAATATGAGTTTAATGAGCCAATTTTTATCAAGTCACACCAATGTTCCTCAAAGCAAAAGTTCTCAGAGCACCCGTGGTTGGGTTTTGAGAATCCTATGGCCCACAAAACATTTGAATTTTTATCAGAAACCACAATGTATTAGAAAATACAAGATAAAAAAGAGTTTGTGTTATAACAAATCAGTTAGTCTTAGTGGCGTCATAGCGCAATGCCAGTTCCTTTACGCTGGGATCGAGTTTTGTTAATCGCAAACGCAAGTCACCTCTATCATCCACACAACGTCGAGCCGGTTTCTCATGGCTTTCTGGAGAACTTTGGTCAGGGCACTGAAGGCTTTTTCTGCTAAATAGGTAGTTGAAAATGGCATCAGGGGTTTTCTCAACCTCTGCAACTTTGTTTTCATGAACCCAAAAATTCGTCTTCACTTGGCAGTTTTTGTATCTTGCCTGGGCTTCCACGTTGCTTAGAAGGGCAATCACATCTTCCTTCTGGATAAAAAATACCGGGCCCGTGGGAAAAGTTTAAAAAATACAATTTTTTATATCGCCGAATCATTTGATCCGACATATTGTTCGAAAGGTATGGACGAGACAAATCGATTGGCGCCATCAGATCTGAAATCCGATCAGAGCTTTGTGATTTTTTCGATCGATTTCTATTCACAGACTATATAGTACGAAGTTTATTCAGTGTTAACGTGCAGATAAATATAAGTGCCGTAAAGAAAATGATGACCTGATAACATAAGCTTTAATCGGCTAAATCACCAACAGTCGTGCATACAATAGAATGACAGTTAAACAACAAGCAATGCATTAACACCACACACAGTTAAGGGTAATATGAAAATAAGTGTTCAAAGCGTCAGTCAGGGACAGACAACGATTCACCACATTCTTCCCTCGTGGGAGAAAAAGATAATTAGTTTGGGCAATACCTGTCCACCGGTTTGACGATCCTTCCATAACGTGTCACTATCAAATCACTGCGGTTGTCCTGTTGAATCTGTTCATTAGCAGGTTCAGTGATTTGCGAATCAGCGATGGCAGATGGTTCTGTTACCGGATTTTGTTATATTTAAAAAATATGACTGATTTAGAGTCATTTAAAACAAAAATTATTTTGTTATGCCAAATATGCCTTTAAAGCCGCAGATTTTGTCCGTCCTGTACACAGGACGTTGGTTGGGATAGAGGTATAAAAAATAAAATTTCATTTGTATAATTTGTATAGTAAAAACTATTAATATTTATTTAATTACATAGTAATATGATTGGATACATACAGTTAATAAACAATAGACAACTGTCTGCAAAGTATGTAATATGAAGCTAATGAATGTAAAACATTTGGGTAATCGTCTTCACATGTAATAGGGAAAAGTTACAGTTTAGTGTGCCAGTTGAGAAAACAAGGTACTACACAAAGATTGGCGCCACATTTTTGACACGCAAGCATAGGTTTCGACTTACAGTCTTTCACGGCACACCGTCGTTGACACTGTTTGACTGACCAATGTGAATAACCATCCAGACGAACCTCGTTGGTCACACGCTTTTCTCCTTTCCAGGCTGCTGTCTTCTGGTAACCAATCTGACGAGGTATTTTGACATTGGTTGTTTTCAGCAAAGATGATGTGATTCGCCTGATGTACTGGAGATATGATAGTTTGTCATTTGGGTGCGATAATTGAAACATTTAAAAACTAGCTGCTTTCAAACAATCGACAATGTTGTTAAAATGCGGCCAATACCACTTCTTCCCGCGAATTTTTATTCGGTACACAGCGACAGCAGCATCAAGTAGGCCTACTCTATATACATCTATGTTGGCTGGACGATCAATCTGGATGTTGCGTTTCTCTTTAACAGAGAAGCGTTTCACTTTATCAGTAGGCAAGTGGTCAAATTTGTTGCTAATCAGAGTGACAACTCCATTGTCATTCCAACAGACGGCATTACATCCAGAATAACTATCATATTTGCTATCATATGCTCCTCTGTCTGCTGATTTTATTGACTTCGAATCAAATAATGGAGTCTTTGTACGTTTAGATTTGGAAGAGGCTTTCTGTCGTTGTTTGTAGCCTTCAATTTGGTCAGGGTAGACACTCAGTCTGTCACTCCGAATTGTTCCTGTTGTTCCGATTTCCAGTGCAGTAAGAATGCAGAACAATCGATAACTGGAATACCAGTTATCAAAAAATAGAACATCGTCCTTACCAAGTTTACATCCCAAAGCTAGCTGAAGTGTCACCCGTGCGGTTAAGTCTTTTCCAGCAGTACCATGAATACCTTTCTTTCCACAGTATGGTATGCATTCTATGGGAAACCCATTACTTGTAGTAATCCAAAAATTTTTGTAACCGAATCTGGTAGTCTTCTCTCTGTTGGTTTGCTTAGCTGAATGCATGCCATGATACGGCACCATTTGCTTGTCAATGCTGTATTTGTGGTCAATTTTTCCGAATTGTTTCAAATTTTAATTCATCAGGTTAAAAAGGGGTCTTACTTTTGAGAATTTATCACTTTCATCGAAGTGTGCATTGTCTTGAAAATGGATATAACGTTTTATTGCCAAAATCTATTTCTAGACATGCAGTCTTGGACCTTTCTATACCACAATCGAAGTTTGTATCCCACATAAGGTCGACTTGGGGGATATTGTGATAACCAGATAATAATAAAATGCCAAAAAACTGGCGCATTTAAGCTACCGTCACGTGGAAGTTTGTGTTGTTTATGTGTCTGGCATAGTTGATACTTTCCTGAACTATCAACTCAAACAAGCCATCAAAGAACATTTCAAAAACTTCTAGGGGACTCTTACCTCCATGCTTTTGTAATATTACTTCTCTGTTCAATTGAACTTCATTAGGAAATTTTGTAAGAGTATTTTTGTCTGAGAATGTCAATTGGTTTCTGACTTTGTTAATATTTTTTACCCAGAAGCTATTAGTACTAACACCTGAGGACAGTTCCAACATAGACTTTATTTTCTCATCTTGTAAGTAGTCGTTTTCATGCACCCTCCTTAGTTTATCTTTTAAATCAGAAAACTCTTTAGTAATGGTTGTTGTCTCCACAAATTCATCCTCACTCTCTGGTTCATCTGAATCAAGTACCTCTAGAAGTTCTGGTTCCAGCTAGCGTCCTGTACACAGGACGGCACATTAATTTCTAAATTTTCAATAGAAGAGAATAGTCATTTATATATTGGGTAATAATATTATGTAACTAAGGTGTTTTACATAATTTGCCAAAATATATAAATTTGGACAGTTATCGTATCTTAAATATAAGCCATACAAAACCTGTCCTGTGTACAGGACGGGTTTAGCACTATTATAATTAATATTTTAGAGTAAAGGATTTAGGTATATAAAATTTTATTATACTAATTATATTATTAAATAAAGTACTTTAAAATGATAATATACTTAAGTTAGTAAAAAGTTCAGTTTGCGCATAAATTAGGGGTGTCCTGTGTACACGACGGTGTCATTTAACGGGTTAAATATGGGCTACACTGCGCGTCCCATAAATAATGATTTTTTTATTTTGTCAGTATATTAGTATATTGTATGTTGCATTTCTTAGTAATCTCATCCTAAATTTAAAATATGGGCTTCGTATCCAACGAAAGCTACGAAACATGCTCTATTTGATGGAAACTCAAGAAAATACATTCTGACAAAATGAAAACGCCTCCTATTAGAAATATACGATTGATAGAAAAAATCGTTATTTATGGATAACGCGCTACATCTACATTAATTTCTTTTGGCCTGTACTGCAAGATTGAAACATATGTATATTATTTAAAACCAAAACAAAACTATTTATACAAGAAGTATCGAGCAAAGCTAGAAACCACTCATTGCATAGAGCGTCGCTCACACTGTCAATTGGCCAGCGAAGCTCGAAGCACAGAGCATGGATTTAATATACCTACTACTATTGTATCTTCCACCATTGCGTTCATCTTGGGGAACCAGCACCTCTCCCGTAGTTTCTGCTTAATGTTCACTTTGCCTGAGTGTCCTTCGTGTGCCATGTGAATGAACTGAGGTTGTATGGATGTCGGGATAATTGTTCTGACTCTGTAAGATCAAGCTTGCAAAAACACTCGCTTCGCGGGCCTCACTAGCAATATCCCTGCCACTGAGCATTCTATAGGGCTCACATAAAACGGAAGTTCAAGCCCTGAATTTTGAACATTGATGACTTATTCTGCAATTTACATGTACTTACTGTACCTTTATCAATATCTGCTATTCAATTTACTCTAATCGATGTTTGTACATTTAAGTAGTGAATTGTGTTAGAAAACGATTTTTTCTCTTAAAACTTATTTCGGGTGAAAAATATTAACAAAAATCAACCTATATTATCATAAATATGTAATCGATTTAGTCAGAAGATCGGATTTTTTAAAATAAACATAGCACATAACGTGACCTGATCGAGAGAGATGGATATCATTTTCGGATTTGGCGGTGCAAAATTGATCTGCTGTAAATCATTGAAAAACATAGACAGCATTGCACTTATAAAGACCACCTATTTGTAGCCAAAATATAAAGATTTTAATAACGTCGGTATATGACAAATGTTTATAAAATGTAGCAAATTAATATTTATACATGCAAATTCTCCTTACGATCAACGATCTTGTATCATGAATAAAGAAAATATACCGATTATTACGTTAAAATGTAGAGCTAACACAAAATAACGAGTGCATTATTTCGTATTTCCCATAAAGAATTATTTTGTTTTATGTTTACGATTACTGTGTAGAAATTGACAGACCTATAAAAACCGTTTGTTCAGAGAAGAAAAATTGTTGTGAAATAGCCTTTGTCTACCCTAATATACTAAATGAAACATAGAAGGTACTGCATTGCACCATTCTATTTAGCAAGCACTCTGGCTGTGCATCCTTTCGAGAGAACCCAGGTATGGATTGCTGAATAGGCCTTACATTTTTTATGTTATTATAGTCTAATCCAATAGAAATCGCTTCTAACAGTGTACTACTGACAGTTGATTGGTTGACTGTGTTCGTACGCGTGCAGAGGTTTCTACCGCTCACTGCGTTCCCTCTTCGGCGGCTCCTTCCGCGGCCAGGATGTGAACCGGGTGTCCGGGGTCTACGACTTCCAGATCAAACAACTCTACGACAAAGGTGAGGAGGTCCAAGCGTTCTTTGGGTCCAGGTACTTCTTCTGGAAGTGTTATCGAAATGCATTTTAAATAATGAACTTCTGATGACTGAATGAATGTAATTGGGATGTACTGTATTGCATAGGGTGGCCCAAAAGTCTCGCATCAAGAATTGCTGCAGAATGCCGTGCTTTTTCACCTGATTTCGTGAGGAGCATCCTCGGGAATTTGGCTACACGCCTGCAATTGTGCTATGATAACGGTGGACATCATTTGAGAATATATTATAAATTTTATACACTTTGATTCGTTTTTATAATAGTTACTCATTGATGCAGGACTTTTGGGCTACCCTCTAGATTAACGTAATGAAAAGAAGTGAAACTGCGCATATACTAATAACTATTTGGAAATCCAAAATCCTCCTATTTTGGATTTCCAAATACACAATACTACTACTACTACTACATACATTGACATACAAAATGTTATATGAAAAAAATGTTTTACAAAACTATTAGAACAACAAAACCTTAATTAAATGAATGTCGATGGCCTCAGGTCCTTTGTTTCAGAGTTGAAAGTGGGTCAATGAGTGTGACCCACGCTAACCCGCGTTTTAGTGACTCACATGATCCATGACCATTCTGGCATACGCTAACCCACGCTTTATACTGACCCATGATCCTTTCTAAACAATATGAGCTATCTCACCCACGACCCACTCAAACCCACACACGTTCTGATTCACGGCTCACGAATTTAGTGAACTATCTGACCGACGACGACTCACGCATTTTAGAGACCTAGGTCCCATCTGACCCACTACCCACACTAATCCACGCGTTTTAGTGATCCATGATCCTTCTGACCCACGCGACCTGACACTGAGCTATGCATTTCAGTGATCCGCTTATTATTACACTGATTATTACACTTTCGTTCAGTTTATAACGCTTATTCAAGGTTTGTCCATAGGCCGACACAAATACCTAGAGGGTGTCTCATTGATTCTCTTACACTACATGCACATACACGACGGAACGTTTGTGGAGGTAGCAGTCTTGTAAGTTTAGTGGCCATTGCTGGTATATGTTTTCATAACTATGTATAACTGTGACTTGCATTTTTATGATACATAATCTTGGAACTCGGTAGTGATTCAATCCATGGCCCACGATAATCCGTAGCTTTCTCCAAAGGAATTGAACTACCCATAGTCCACCTCCAACTCTGCTTTCCCTTTTGCATTCGCCAATACTCGTTTAGTTTAAACCCATTTTAATCAATTTTCACTCCATTCATGTTATTTCACTCCGCCATCTCTTGGATTTCGTTCTTCCAAATCGGACTAAGCGTCTGAAATGCCTCACTGAACTATACGAGATTTTTGTCAAAATGAAGTCATAAGATTTGCGCTTATATAAAATCACCTTGTGCGCTAGTTAGTAAATCCAATCCAGTGATGCATCTCCGTCCTACATTTTGAGCAGGCCAACTCCGACGGAGCAGCCGTCGTGTGGTGGACACAAGCTCCACTTATGTTCGCGGGGAGGAGAACCTGAGAGGATGGCGTCCCAGGTCAGACTCGCTGATTCTCGATCATCAGTGGGAACTGGAAAAGTTGACACGACTAGAAATGGTGAGTTCTAAATAGTGAAAACTTCGTGATTAAATAAGGCCTTGATATGATGAGGAAAGCGGGAGTAATCATTGGTTAGGTTGGCCTGCGTTAGATGGAATTAAAAAGCTAGAGAACCTCAGTGATGAACGTTGCATGTTGACGTTCCTCCAACTTGCCCGCAGTGATTGACTCAGAGGACCACACCACCAACAGCCAGACATGGGTAACGTTTTCTCTAGACGTTGTGCGTAAACCCCCGGACCTCCATCGTCACGGACCTGTCAGGTACTGATAGGGGCCTTTTCCTTTGTGAGTGTGGAAGCCTATATCAGTATCTACAAAGTATATACTGTATATATAATGTAGAGTAGTTGTTTGTTTGTTGTTGTACATCGGGTCTCGTCAGGGGAGCCGGAACTCCCGCAGATACGAGTCCACCGACACGGATTCCTCTGAGAGGCCATGCCGGTAGAACATCTAACTTGGGCATACAAAGTGTCTCAGAGAAGGGATGCTAAACCGTTTAATATCACCCAGATGAGGCTGTGTGATTAACATGCAACAGTGGTGGACACCAGCCCTCACCCAAGCGATACCATCAGAAGGGTGGTCGCAATTTAACCAAACGGCCTAACTTTCACAGAACACCATACATATGCCCAAGCCTAACCAAAATGTCCCAAAACCACGTGTATTCGCATCACCACTCAGTGTGGTACCCAGGACACCGTGTGCGTCGAGAGTAGCAGGACAAACGCCGCACCCAACCCACCCAAAAGCAGACCTGGACACCCAAAAAGTGACATCATCGGAACTCCCAAATACATCCCCAGGCGAGTCAGACAAGACGCCCGCCCCACCACTGTCGAGGCACTGGTGGTGTTTGTGTATGTGTGGGTTGACCCCGATTTGATCTCTTTTCTATTTTTCCTTATTCATTCCTTAGAATGAATTATTTACTTGAAAGTTTGGTTATTTCCTGATATTTTATTGCCCTATGTATCCCCGAGCGAAACCGGGTACCTCCACTAGTGTAGGATATAAATAAGACTGTGGTAGGAGGTATGTGTTGTTCTGCGGAGTGCGAACTCTACGACGGTGTGCTTCGAACTCCGGTCAGGTTGAACGTGTGCGGCATATGCTACTACTGCGGGATCGCCTAGCCGAGTTGGACCGTCAGAAGGAGTTGGACAGCTTGGACCAGGAAGCGGCGAGGAAGGCCAAATCCGATGTGACCGGCTGCCCGGCCCTCCTGCTTTCCCGGGAGCAGGAGGGAGGGCAGGAGACAGGAGGATCGATGGAGCGGGAGACTAGACTCACCTCTCTCTGCCTCAAGTTGATGACGTCAGGTCGGTCTGCGGCAGTGGGGCATCCTCTGCTGCCCGGAGCCAAGGTGAGCTGACCGGACGATTTCTGAATGCTTTCATTCATTCAGTTTTGCATATACATGGTAACATGATGCACAAGAAAATGTCAAGGTGATATGATTCATTCAAGAATCGAGTGAGTAATGCTTTGGTTTTGTCTAAGAGGCTATCGCTCTTTCCAGGTGTAACGAATGGCAATAAGTTTAAAGGTCAACTGTCCTTTTTAGACACATTTTTGTAACTTGGAAAACTGCTCAGATGTGATGTTTTTTAATCCTTACTATACCCAATGTACTGTACACCAGTGGTTCTCAAACCGTGGGCCGCGGGGGGTTTCGATTTGGGCCGCGAAGACTTTGAAGGCAGAAAAAATGTTTCACTTTGCTGGTAGCCATATAAAAGAGAAGGGTCTGGATAGTCATCGTCAAAACTGAAGGAGAAAATTTGCGAATTAAAACACAGTAAGAAAGGCATGATAAATTTTAGATAGGTTTGCTCAAAATTCTACGCTGATTTCTAATATGCTCAGTTCGAAAGTACATTCCCTTCGGTCTCGTGAGACAGTAAAACACTCGCGGCGAAAAGTTTCTGCGAGCTCACAAGTGTGTGCTTTTTTCAACGATTGATATTATTGAGTATGTAAGAATAGAGGACATTTGAGTATTCTAGTGAGATAAATAGAAACCATTATGCCACTAATTTTGAAAAATCTTTCACTAATCTACAATATTAAAGTTAGCCTTAAGTGGCCCCCAGCCTCATCGAGGTTTGGGTACTGGTCTTAAATGCGTTTCACCATGGCTACTCAAGGCAAAATTAAAAATATTTTGTCTTTGCTGGACCTCTTCAATCTGAGTTGTGATTGTTGAGATAGCACTGTGTGTACCCGGCCTTTTGTTTAT
>JAUYWV010094677.1:0-14267 GCA_032274565.1 Nematoplana nigrocapitula
GTACATTACTCAAACTTGAAGATTTTATTTTATGAATAGATGAAACAAACATCGTCAATCTTTATTGCAGACGCGCCCCCAATTGCTATCGTTCAACTCTTCCATTAGATCCTCATAGGTCGCTGTGCCCCGAGGGTTCATAAAGTACATCGTGTCCCGGAGGTTTTGACATCATTTTCGCATGACAGTTCTGCGTCCTCAACTGAATAATCCTGCATCGGTTACATAACTTGACTCGTCTGTATTTATGTTTGTAATCATCACCGCACGTGAAGTATCTTTGTTTCTGTGCACTTAGTGTTAAATAGATGACACACATAGATTAGACACACTACTCCCGGTAGCCGAATAAAGCACTTTCTCCTGACGTGTTATCCTACAATTGTTTCCGAACAAATGGTGTTATGTTTTTTTCCTCTATACCATTCGGTGACCTTTGAGTGGATGAGCATGATTAAAGTCTTCCAGTTGTCACCAACGAAGTTTTCAATATCTCAGCAGCCGGTAAAGGCGGTGCCGCAGCTTTAGGGAGTGGCAAGTGGTCACTTAGTCAGACAGTTGTTTCACTGTACACAACGTTCTCCGATATTTAATTGGAATTCCAAAAGAGAGTTTTTCATCGTACAGTAAATATTGGTTTATGGGTCTACCTACCTACCTCTCCATTCTCTTCTCTTCCAGTTCCTTCGGTATTGGACGTGCACTCGGACATATCAGAGGGACACATGGCCGGGGATCGAAGCAGTGAGAGCAGAGCCAGTGCCACCACCGATATCACCAGCTCACTCACCTCTCCAATGAGGATTATGAAGACACGGCCCAAAAGTAGGCGCGACTAAGCCTGATAATTGGGGTTCTTTTAATTGACACTAAGTGAGTTTAAGTCCGGTTTTAGTAAAGTTTTTAAAACCAGGTTTTGAAAACTAAGCCAAAACCTTAACAGATAAAACCGGGTATGGTTTTGGATAGGTTTTGAAAACCTAGTCAAGACCTAAGCTTCAAACCCAACGTGACTTTTGAATCAACAAAAAGTTTTCAAAACCTCACCCGGTTTTGAAACTTCACAAGGTTTTATGCCATACACACGATTTATGTTAAAATATTACTCAACTATTTTTTTTATTTAAACGTGTTTTACTTTTTTAAATAGTTAAGCGCATATTTTCATTAGAATAAAAATGAAACCCCTTTCCTGTGATGAAGAAAAATGCATGTTTTATTAACTACCCTAATTGAAAATCATAAAAAGTTTTTCTAATCTAAAAAGTATAATAATGTAGCAAAATTTTATTCCAAAGTGTCAGAATCTGTCACGAGCGAATTTGGCTTGCTCATTTAGGCAAGCTTTATTCAAGCCTGGCTGAAAATACTGGGAAATGTACAGAGAAGTGAGTTATTGACTAAAATTGTATATGTTATAAAAAATATTTTTAAAGATTCCATGAAATCAAGAAGATAATGCATCTGGAGCAGAAAAGTTCGTCATTTGTCAGACACAATCTTTTCTTAATATGATATTTGTAAATGCTGGTATCCTTCTTTTATTATTATCATTCCTTCTTCTAAAAGCAACAACTTCTGCTATCATTAATGCGGCCATGTTTCAAAACCTGACGTAAACTCAGGAGGTTTTGAATCTTCAGCAGATTGGATTCATAGATAGAGATTTTATATGTGTTCAAGGTTTACAAAACTTAGTGCATGTGTTTCGAAACCTAGAATAGTTTTGAATCCGGTATTAAAAACTTTTTGAGGTTTTCAAAACCAGATTCAAAATCTGATTTAAACTCACCCACTCTGTGAAGCGAAATTCACTTTTTCGTTGCAATTCATCTTATTGGTTTGGAGGATAACGGGCCGCTTTCCCGTCTTCAGTTCCAACGGTAGAGACCTAGTGAAAATGCGCCGTAGATGGGCGACTGACTCTTTTACCATATAGTGCCCATGAAACGACAACTCGATGGAGGTCGGATCACGTGGATGAGATGGTTTAGGCGTTCTTTGTTTTCAGATGGAAGGACACGTGTAAGAAGAACAATGTCCCAAAAATGAGAGGTGCAACAGCGAGAGAAGATCTCTGGCGAGCAAAAAAGCAGAAGATTTGCTATGTGCGAGGTGTGGAGAAAAGGAGACAGTGGAACACCTACTGTGCCTTCTGTGCCAAGATGGGACAGCGCGAGAGCCCGGATATGGGGACATACTACAGACGGAACCACTACTGGTTGGTTGAAGGCGCGGTGTGAAGAAGAAGAAGAAAGTAAAGTAATAAAAATGGGGGATGAGAGTAAAAGAGCAGGATAAAGTGATAAAAAGTGAGTGAGTGTGAGTCAGAAAGAAAGAAAGAGAGTGAGAGAGAGAGAGCAAGAAAGAAAGAACGAAAGAAAGAGGGAGAGATATGTGAATGATAGACTGTAAGAAAAAGTGAGTGTGAGTGAGAAAGAGTATTATTCGAATTTATCATTATTTATGGGTCACCCGGTATATCTATTTCAATTTTTGGGCCTATAACTTCAGTGATGATCTGTGTTCCTTCCTTACTTTGGGTTTCTACTCGATTGTGTTGATCTATATATGTGGATGTTTTTGTTGGTCTGTATGTCTGTAACAAAGGTATTATAAGATAACATCATTGGTTGTCTTTCAAATCATTCCAACTGCTGATCGGGTGGGTTTGGTGACTGGGATCAACATGTGACACCGTCACATTAAGTCTTGTTAGTTTATGAAACTATGCAAGAGCTTTCGAAATGCGAGGAAGAGGATCAGAGGTTGTTCAGAACAGGGATCTGTTTATGGTGTTTTGCAGACATGGAGAATGTTGCAGTACCAAGAGGGACGAGATGTCCCCGAAGGATGGCAAGACTGGTGAGAGCAGTATGTGAGATAGTAACAGCTAAAGTAATGAACCAACAGGATAACACAAATGGATTGAATGTTGAAATTTGATTACATCGCGGTTAAGCGGCTGAGCTGAATCTTTATTTATTTACCAACATCACGGAGAAGCCTGACTGAACAGACCCGAACAAAACCTATGGCACCGTGGAATCTTCTGTTATTTGTGGACGTCATATTCAGGACCGGTGGAAGGATGTAAAAAGTGGGGGGGGGGCGAGATCTCCAATTTTCCGTACCCCTATTTATTTGAAAACAGTTACAGACAAACCTTTCGCATGGGGGTTGGTTTAATGACAAAATCGCGTTATGACTGTACAGTACAGTATATTATACGATTACATAATGAAGGAGGTACGCAGCAGATAGGTACATATAAGACTCACATGAATTGACGTCCACCTCTCATTGATGTTAGAAATAATCCATATTAATAATATGGAATATCATATACTGTTACCAGAACAGCGCAAAGGTCGGACAAGGAGCACCTGCAATCAGCATTTAATATCGCCTATTTGCTTATCAAGAGACACATAATTTGGTCTCCTTGGATAGTCAAGGCAGTGTTCCTGATTATTAAAACCGCATATAAAAATCGATTTTTTTTTCGATTATCTCCATCGACTGTTACCGTATTTCTCTGCCGATATCTATATACTCACTTACTTACAAATACTATTTCATTCTTTTTGTACCTCAATACGCTCTCTCATATTTTTTCCCATCTAAAAAAATCGTTATCCACTACGTAATTGCTTTTGAGGTGTGTTGGGCTCTTATTGGTCAGTCACCGACCAATCAGAAACCTCTCTCGTCTCTCGCGGATTGGTTCAGGTGGCAAATCTCAGACGTCGGCGTCCAGCTTCTACTTCTGGCAGTACAACGCCCAGTGCAAGGGTCCCAAAGCCGAACTGGCGGCCGAGGCTGAGGAAGAGTTGGATCGGCAGATGCGGGCCGACAGTCCGCTGTCCGCCACCACTGGTTCCTCCTTCCAGTTGGCCCTCTTCGAAGACCCGGTTCAGCGGCGGCACGACCTGGTCCACTGCTCGAAGTTGCGCAAAGGCGACGGCAACGACACCACGCCCAATCCTCGCCGCTTGGTTGATATGGGACGTCAACTGGACAATCTCAATTCACGGATGGCCGCCCACAGCCGGACTGCGGCCACGGCCTCCTCCTCCACTCTCGGACCAGGACCCCAAGGTAGCAACTCCGGTAACAACCATTCAGAGTGGAGAAGGTTCTGTTTGACTAATGTGCAGTCATACTCCGTTTTCTGAGATGTACACAGTGTCCCAAACGTAACCGAAACATTTTATTTCCTCCTAATCACTTTGTCAATATCTCCCCTGGCGGTTTTGCTCTCACACATTTATACACTTTTTCACGATCTCTCTTTCGTACTCAGTCTCGCATTCTTTCTTTCTCTCTCTTTCACACATACTGTCTCTTACTCAGTCTTTCTCTCCCTCTATATCTCTCTCGTACACTTATTCTCACACTCTATAACTCTCACTCTTACATACTCCCCCACTCCCTCTTTTTCACTCTCTCTCTCTCTCTCTCAATTTTATTCACTCTTTCACGCATTCACTCACTTGCTCGCTCTTCTCTTTCACAAACACACACACTTATTCTCTCTCTCTTATACACTTAATCACTCACTCTTTCTCTCTCGCAGACACACTTTTACTCACTCGATCTCTCACGCAGTTA
Organism: Nematoplana nigrocapitula; assembly: GCA_032274565.1. Classification (NCBI taxonomy): domain Eukaryota; kingdom Metazoa; phylum Platyhelminthes; order Proseriata; family Nematoplanidae; genus Nematoplana; species Nematoplana nigrocapitula. The sequence continues at coordinate 4,615 of JAUYWV010094677.1, forward strand.
CTCCCTCTCTTTCTCTCACTATCACTCACTTTCTCACTCTCTTATACTGTCACTCTTTTTCACCCCTTTCACTTTCTTTCACTTTTCTCACTCTCGCAGTCACACTCTTACTCTCTCTCACACACAAACATTCTCACACTTTTCCTCTTTCCCGCTCTTCCTCATTCTCTCTCTCTCTCTCTCTCTCTCTTTCTCACACACACACACACTTTACTCCAAAGCGAGATGAATTAAAATCCCCACTTTGTGCCAACATTTCGGCTGCAGTCGCCAAATGAAACCGTTGGGACAGGCAGTTTCTATCTCAAACACTCTCCTACACTTTCTTACTCTATTTCTCACACTCTCTTACACTTTATATTTCTCCCTCGTACTCTTCCCCCCTCTCTCTCTATCTCTCTTTCTCTCTCTCTGACACTCTCTCACTCAATCTCTGTCTCTTACTCTCTCTCACACACATACACTCTCACTCCAAAATCGAGCTGATTTAAAATCCCCACCTTGTGCCAACATTTCTGCAGTCATTGAAGGTCACCGGTTTCATAAATTTTTTTTTCCGGATTTACAGTATACTCTGAATTACCAGCGTTATCTCAACATACTGCATAGCGATGTGTTACCGTGGTATTGCAAGAGATGAAGACGTTCCAAAGTGGATCTTTATTTGGCAACAAGATTGCGCGCGACCTCATTGGTATAAAGTAGTACGAGATTTATTGGATGAGATGTTTAATGATCGCTGGTTTGGAGAAAACGAAACGGACCGATTTCGTGGCCACCACGCTCGTCAGACCTCACAGCGTGTGAGTTTTGAATGTAGGGCAGCGTAAAAAAGCCTGTGTATAGGTAGACGCCTCAAAACATAGATAATCTCAAGGTGAAAATTCTACTGCATTCCCAAAAAATGACGATGACATCCCCATCCTTGCCTTGGTCGATTCTGATCGCTGGGTGAGGTTGTGTTTGCAACAAGAAGTACAGTATCAGTGATCGAGTTTTGATTTCATTGCAATAAATATATTGTCTTGAAAACACAATCATTTTGTTCATACAGTGAAAATAAAGAAATATTCCGTTTGATTTTATTGGTAAATATATCAAATAAAGGAAATATGGCAGTTTCTTTGGGAACATCCTGAACATATCATCATTAGTTACCGTCTTCTATTAGAAGGTTGGCAACCATAACATCCCAATTGTGCTTGTTCTCAGCTTCCAGATGTTTTTACTTTCACTGTATTTATTAATATCATCTCCCCAAGCTTCTCTTTATATACCTCTGTCCAGTTTCCCTTCTAGCATGCCTTCTAGAACCAAAGCAGGTAGCTGCCCTGAGGATCCTTTCATAACGTGTTTGCAAACTTTATTTTTTATCAGAAGATTTTAACTAAGTATTTATTATTTCCAATTCTCTTCAAGAATTCGTCATTGGTCACCTTTTCTTTCAAGCTTGTCTTCAAAAGTCTTCTGTAACACCACATTTCAAATACATGTAGTTTTTCTATGATTTTTTGCTAAATGTCCATGATTTGCTAGCATACCCTACTACTGAAAATATGTCACTTTTTAGTAATATTTTCTTCAAGTTAAGGTTGGTGCTATTTCTCAAGAATTCTTTAATTTTCCAAAGTCACTTTTCGCCTTTCCAATTCTTATTCCTACTTCTTTCTCGCATTTAACATCCTCTGTAATCCAGCTTCCATGGTATTTATATTCAGTCACTTTTTCAAGTTCTTTGCCATCAACTTTGATTTCACATTTTATCTTTTCTTTTTGCCTATTACAATTATATTTGTCGTTTTAGCGTTGAGCCTAACTGGTAATAAAATGCAGCCTTGTCTTATACCTGTTTTTATCTCAATATCTCTTCTGTTTATCCTTTATTTGTTCCTAATTTAGCCTTGTGATTCCAATACAAGTTTGTACTTCCTGCACAGTTGGACCAAATAAGATTCAAAATGTACAATATCTAGACGTTAAACATTTGTTTGCAATTTAGCAATGCTATAACATCCTGAGATCTTTTGTAAATTTCCTGCAAACATAGATTTTTGCTTCTCATATATGCTAATCTGAGATTTTTATTTTGTTTAAAAAATGATTATATTACTAGGACTGCAGGCTTTTATGGTACTTATTATATCACCTTCAAATTCCTAGTGACAGCTTTTGCCAAATTTGGAAAGAATTGTTATCATCATCTTGTAGCAATATGGAAAAATATTAACCTTATTCAACCCTGACTGGTATGCTGATGACTGTAAATCGATTGAGGGGTTGCCTGAAGGAAACTGTGGAGATTTGGCACACCGAAAGTCGAAGTTAGTAAATGAAGGATTTTAGTTAAAAGACATCTTTCTGCTGCAAAACATCAGAGGGACCAAATCCACACCAACCATTGGTATTTTTGTGAGTAAAGAGAAACAAATGAACTGTATAGTATAGAGAAAGTGTCACGAAATCTGAATTGATGTTGATTTTCAGTTGTGAACAAATACTTAATAATTGTTCCAAGCTATGTTCCCTGACTCTCGAATAACTAAATATTTCACATGTGGAAGTACCGGCAGTCATGCTCGCATGAAATTCCCATAAAATCACTCGTTGAAAGAATAATTCAGACGGCATTGATTGGCAAGGTGTTCAGTATATCGTTTGACAAAGCTGTTGGTTTATTAGCAGTTGTTATCAGATACAAGATTAATGAAGATGGAAAAGGGGTAATGCACCTTTTAGACCTAATCCAATTAGAACATTTTGATGCTAAATCAGTTGTGACAGTGAAAGCTGCATTGAGAAATTTGCCTAAAATTCCAAGACTTGAATAAGTTACAATTAGCTGCATTTTAAATTGTACTTTCTGCTACAAATAATATATTGCAATAAACTTTCTATTGAAGTCTCATCTATATGACCTTGCACGAAGTATCAAGTTTGGTAATAAAGAAGACTACATTTTACGTGTATTTTGTTATTTAGAGTGTTTTTAATGTACATAAATAAAAGAGATTTTTTGGGTCTAATAATTTTTTACTTCTGGCAACACTGGTTTAGCTATTTTCGGAATTGGAGTGTCATATAGACAGCTTTGCTTGTCTTTTACTAAGAAACACGTTTATCAAATTGTATGTCATAGTTGAACTTTTCAATGTTCTATTTAGAAATTATGCTGCCTCAATTTTGTAACTTTAATTACGAATACTGTAGTTCTAGCGAGTCCCAATTTCTTTTCATTTCGCTCTCAGGTCAGGGAATGCCCGGTGGATCGGTGTACTCCTATCGATCTTCGGACTTGCTCCCATCGGCCACGGTCAAGCACGAATCCCTATTGGACAATCGCCGGTCCGGTGGTTGGACCTCGTCCATCGGGACCCCCCTCCTCGACTATCAGCATCACTTTGGTAGCGGAGGAGGAGGTGGGGGACCAGGGGGTTTGGATTCCTGCCTTGATGCTTCCATGACCGCCGTCTATGAGGAGGCTAAGCGAGAGAAGAACAAGCTGGCGAGCAAGTAAGGCCATAACCTGAGATTTCCCATTAGTTCATGCTTAGACAAAGTCTCCCTCCATCACTTTTCCACTCTTCTGATTAGTCCATGCTCAGACTTAGTCTCCCTCCTTCTCTCTTTTCTGATTGGTCCATACTCAGACCTATTCCCCATCCATTTCTCTTAATTGCTTTTCTGATTGGTCCATGCTCAAACCTAGGCTCCATCCATCTCTCTATGTTTTTCTAATTGGTTCATGCTCAGACCTAGTTTCTCTTTTCTCTCATTCTCTCTTTTTCTTATTGGCTACTAATAGTCAAACCTAGTCTCACCCATCTCTCTGAAACTTTTTTGTCTTACTCTCTTCCTCTCACTTTCTTACTCTCCTTTTCTTTCTAGCCTCTCTTCCCTGTCTCTCACACTGTTTCACTCTATTCTTACTTCTTTTTCTGTCTCACCTCCGTCTTTCTGTCTATTTCTCTTTCTCTCTTGTTCACTTTCTCGTTAAATAGTTCTCCCTCACTCTTTTTTTCTCTCTGGCCTCTATTTATCATTCTCTCTTACTTTCTCACTCTTTTTTCTTACTGATTCTTTCTATCTCTCTCCCGCTTCTCTTATTCCTTTCTTTCTATCGTTTCCTCGCCTTCTCTTTCTTCTCCTGGTCGCAGAGTTCCCGTTCCAAACCGGTGCGGATATAACGGGTCTATATTGGAGGCGTCCAATCCCTCGCAGCAGTCTCATTTCAGTTCCTCAGGGTTCTGTCCAAACTCTCTCTTTCTCCTCCTATCTCGTCCTTCACTGCCCAACTCTTTCGGCCGTCCTCGTCTTCAGCCTTGACTCATTTATATCTTATCACGCCTTCTCAACCTCTTGAGTCACCCAGTCAGCGTAGCTGGAATGCTACCAATCACGCTACATTAGTACAGCTCCCTAGAAAATTAATGAGTAAATTCTTGAAGGAAATGAGGCTTTGTCCATTTCTGGGCTTTGTCTTATAAATGAAACACTTGCTATTCTGTCTGTCTATTATCTATAGTTAATTAGTAAGAATAAACAGATTCGCCTGAACTTTCAACAATGGATTACAGACAGCAGATGATTCATCCCCGCATGTTTCTTTTTCCTTTCCAGAATTTGTCGATTAAAAAAGAAGGCCTTCCATGAGGCGAACAAAATCAAGTACACGGCTCTCGGTATTGAACATCGTAAGTATCCAGTTCATCAGCATTTTTGTGTTTCGTTATAGACTTGTTGTTCACTTTAAATAACAAGTTGTGAACGGAATCTTTTCGTTTTCTTACCGGTGTCAACAGTTATCATTGTTGATCGATAATATCTGCACTTTCTTTCTATTTTTATCGGACTCAGTATTCCGCAAAATTGTTTTTATCGCAGTGGTGAGCATCAATAGTATCTTCAGTATAATTTCCAACTTTTATTTGTGCGTCACGCATGACATACCTAGTCTTTCCATTAAAGGGGGCATGGTACTATATATCAGCAGTTACGCTCAATAGTGCTCTTTGTAATGATGGCGTGTCTTATGCTCTATACGTGACTTTAGGTGTATAATTTATGTTATTTCTTTTAATGAGTCATTTATGCTTTCCGTGTCTTTGTCACTATATGTCACTATAAGTTTAAATGCTTCATGATGGTTATGATGAATAATCGAAACCGATCATAGAGTTTTCAAACATTGTACAATAATTGTCGTCTTGATCATCATTGTGGTCTTCAATATCAATACACTATTGTCGACGTCATTCTACTGTGTATTGCCATCTTGAACACGGTTCAGTTTTTTGTTAAAAATGGAATTAACTTCCCTTTCACGTCGACTGCGATACGTTTTCATCAGTAGAATATTATTTCTAAAACCGAAAATAACACAGTCTGCCAGTATATATATAGCGAATGAGTCCTCCTTTGACGACCTTGCATTTGGGACATCTCCATCTCATAGAATTCACCAACCTCGTGGAATGTTATTGTATTCTTGCTGGAATCATTCTCTCCCGCACTCTGCCTCCAAACTCAACCCACACGTTCTCAATATACTGTATGTATATAGGATTCCGATCGGAACTGGTTGCTGGCCACACCATCTGATCAACTCCTACCCACTGTATGAAGGCATTGACCGCTTAGGGAACGATAGGGTCGGGCGTTATCTGGTGGGGAACCGGAATGACGAGAGGCTGCCGGATCTCTTGCAGATATACCGTTCACCATTGAGCATTCTATCCACATTGTACAGGGGAGTTCTATATACTGTAATGCGCCTGCTGATCTTTCACCACACCATGATGGAGCCTCCTCCGAAGTGTCGTGTTTTTCTTCTTATTCTGCTTCCCAAGGAATCCCGCGTTGCGCGGATAAATGCCGGGCTAGCCGTCGGGAGGGTCGGTTCGTCCGATTCCCCTGAGATATCCTTCCAGTCTCTTGGGGTTCTCCAGGGTTTCGTGGAGGCTAGGAGAGGGGCCCCATTGACGCATCCGGTGCGCTGTCCAGGCTGGGCATTTGCAGAGAAGGCGTTCAATCGACTCTAGTTCTCCGCAGTCCCGGTAGTTTGCGTCCTTAAGATTTTCAGTCTCACCAAGCTGTTGCAAATTTTGAGACTATCAATACTTTAGGTAAAGTTGTCTTTCTCTGCGTGTGGCTTTGTTTCACAACCCCACCCCCTTAAAAAAATTCTCCTCATTCTTCTTCTCGGTTTTGGTACTGCTTCCGTTTCGGTTTCAAAACCAACGGGTCATGTGAGCTGCTGTCTTTCAAGGTTACTGTCCTGGTTTCCGGACACGGAATGCCGTCTAATAGTACATAGAGTGGGAAGGGCGGGAGTAAGAGCGCTCGCGCACGCGCACTCGCTCGCTCCGGAGAAGTTTTGTCCGCTAACTGTGCTGGAGGCGCTTGTGGTGGTGCAATGTGTGCGCGCTAGCGGTTAATTTACGCGCTGCGTTGCGCAAGCTGCTGGACTGGCAGATGGGGTAGGGTGCCCCCTTACAGGCCCCCCCCACCGCTCCAAGTGTTCTTTCCACTGTTCTCCGGAATGGGAGTATGATGAACTGAACTGCGTGACGGTGCGCGCTCCAGTGCAGTGGGTGTGCACTGTACTGTGCTGAGAAAAAACATGATCAGATAATAATGATGATGATGAAATACTGAATGTACATATACATCGGCAAGCGGCTGTCGGCAGTGTGTGAACTCGAACCCCGAACTGCGCCTGTTTGTTATGCTTGCTATCTCTGTCGTTCTCTTCTCTTTTATACTTTATCGTCTCTCTTGCCTTCTTCACTCCCTGTTTTTTTCTTTGCATATTTTATCCTCTCCTTTCTTCTTTCTCCCTTCTTGTTTACTTGCATCGTCTCACTCTCTGTCTCTCTCATATCTTCTCTCGTAGACTTTCTGTATCATCATCTCATATCCTTCGTCTATCCTTCCACTCAATCTTCTCCTCTTTTTTGCTTTCTATCTTTTCCCATCCCTTCTTTCTCTCCTTTCTTTACTTGTGCAGCCAATTTTATTGTCTCATTTAGATGAATATTGGTAAAGAGGCTATCTATATACATATCTAAACGAATGGATTTTTGAGAGTAATCTAAATACTGAGATTAAAAGGCCAGAAGAAGGGACAGTTAAAGTCTTGGGAATCCAGGGTAAAAGATTGTCATTAAGATACAGTACAGTATATTTAGGCAAAATATATTGAGGAGTATTTAGTATACTAACAACGGGTCTCAAAGGACAATTATCTCTATGAATTTTAGCCAGGTTGGGAGCCACAAGGGATTATCTTAGAAAAAATGTCAGGAGAGACATGGGCTTTTGATATGTGCATGTATTAAGATAATATTTAACAGATTTTTCAGATTTAATAACAGGATTGCCCAGAATTTCCTTCAAATTTTCTCATTCTTCTCCTACATCACTCTTATTTTCTCGGCTGTCTATTTCCTCTGATCGCGCTGCTTTCGCCGCACTCTTCTTTGCCTCCTCTCTTGATGTAGCAGTTTTCAAGTGAATTCCGGAGAAGGTATTCGGCAGGGAGATTCTCCTCCACAGAGGCAAAATGTTTGCCATCCGGGACGGTCAAAGACGGGTTTACGAAAACCAAGTGGAAAGTTGGAAGGAAATACGACTTTTCTCTGAATAGCGCCAAAGCAAGCTCACTCACCACCATCAGACAGGGTCTAACTTAGAATACGAACCCGTACCACCAGCGAAATCCAATTGATGAGATCCGTGTCTGGAACATCCACATTACAATTCGCAGTATGTATCGGCACACACAGCAGGTATAAAGTGGAACGAAGAGGTGGACAAACTTGCCAAAGAGAGCAACTATGAAAACCAGGATGAGTGTGCTATTGTCCTAAGTACGGTCAAGAAGTATACGAAAACAAATGGTAGAAAACTGTTGAGAGGACAGAACCTACACAGTCGACCAGGTGGTATAGGTGAACGCAAGAGGCGAAACGGCAAGATGTGAAACTGACAAGAAGGAAAGAAGTACAACTCAGTCAGTTGAAGTCGAACCGTTCTCCTGCTATACCAGAGAACTCCTTTTCAGAATAGGAAAGTGTGACTCACCTAGGTGTGAAACCTGGCGCATCCCAGAAAGTGCCGAGCACGTCATCTGTCTCTTCCCCAAGTGGTTTGAAACAATGCTTTGTCTCTTTGGGAGCCTCGCACTATTGACCCTTTCCTTCTGAACTCGGACCCCCAACGTGTATTGGAGTTGGTGGCAGGGGCTGTGGACCAGCAATAGGTCCCGAATATGAGCTGTTCCCTGAAGTCGCGTCGAAACAAACAAACAAACATGACTATCAAGGCGATATGGATTAACGTGTTTAAGGAAGTGGTGCAAATTTTTGTTGACAGAGGTGACGCATATGATTGTGAATTCATGGTCACTTTTCTGTAATTTTCTGTCCACGTATTTTGCACTAATGGCTTTCAGAATGCTCAAACCCGCCGACGTATGTGGAATTATGCTATGCATATATGTAAATCAATATTTCAAATTTCACAGACTCGTGATAAATGATGTTTATTTTTCCTATTGTACTTTTCACATTTGTCTTCAACTTATGTATTGACGAATACACCGCGCTTTAGGGATAAAGCTTGGATGCTGAAGTATTTGGGATGACTATATATACACAGGGAGTGATTGTTGTAATTCCCGCTCAAGTAGGGGACGAGAAAGTGCCCCGAACTTCTGGAGGAGATAAAACGGTTAAAAAATAGAGAGCGCTTTTTCGGCGATCATCTTTGAACACCAGAGTATTCATGATGCGTGTGGTAGAAGGATACCTGTCCTACAGTATATAGTGTGAAGTGTGCGGTCGATAATCTGTTCTTTATTCCCCTTCTTCCGTAATATTTTGGGAAAAGTCAATCAAGCATCGAACAGAGCGTTCAGAATATAGAAAGTGAGCATCCCGACACGTTTGACTGAAAAAGGATGTTCGCAGCATCATCATTGAACAATTTTATCTATTTAATCCGTCGGTTTTGGATTTCCATATTTGTCAAGAAATGAGGTCATTATCTGTGACTGTGTTTGTGTGTGTATTTACACTTCCTGATAAGACCTTCCCTGTCAGCCATGCCATCTCTCCTCCATACATTATCTCTTCAGCTGACGGACCGCTCCGTCTGAAACAGACGAAGTTCTGGATTGGGTAACGCTGATATAGATATTGTAGATGTGCGTATGTATCAGTCAAGGTGCACAATTGGGACTAAAACCCTCACACTGCCCATATAAGCTTTGGCCCACCAACCAATAGTTGGCGATCCTTTCTTTGAATCTACATGGTTTGATAGACGGTTCATAGTCATGTAATCCAGGTTCTAATGAATGTAAGTGCATCTAAATTTAGTTTTTTCTTCTTGATAAATTTTCAACGGCATTTGCTTAGCTCTGTTTTACGAGGAAACGGTTCAGCACAACTGCTGATCACTTTGGAGCTGTTCTGAGTTGAAGGAACGGTGAAATAGATGTACGGAGATTATAAATATAATATAGTCAACTATACGTCTCATACGGAGGAGTCTAAGGGTTGCAGTAGGGAGAGCTGTTGTTGTTGTTGTTGTTGTTGTTGTACAGCAGGTCTCGTCAGGGGAGCCGGGACTCCCTCAGATACTAGTCCACC